>JADLZK010012694.1:0-19047 GCA_015847255.1 Hyparrhenia diplandra
GGTGGCCTTGCCCGACCCTAGAAGACCCTTGGCGATGGATCAGCGTGCCTCCCGACCGGATCCTTCCGGAGGTTTGTTCGAGAGTCGTTTGGCCGAGATCCGAGCTCTACATTGCCTCACAGCTCTCTAGATGGTTTGGGTAGTCAAGGCTGCGAGTCTTAGCCGTCGTTTGCAAATTGATACGCAACCTGCGTGGGCGTCAAAGGCCCTCCGTGCATGTTAGTGCGAACCCTGGTTAGGTAATGCGACAGCGAGCCAAATCACAATGGTATCACGGTTTGTTAGAATTGATCTTTTTGGCTGCTTGGAACCTGTGCTCCAAAGTCATGGCTGCAGGGTAAACTTGCCAACTAAAGTTGTTAATGACATACATAGCTTTGGGTGTTTTGTAGTTGATTGATTTTCATGGTTGAGCATTAAATGTGGGGATCTAAGCAATACATAACCTTATATGGCATGATCTAGAAAATGATTCATTTGAGATGGCGATGAGCGACAAGATATGTTTGCGTTTGGGCGACAAAATTATAAGCTAGCCAACCCCTCCTAAATTATAAGATAGTTAAGGCGATAGAGGACACCGGAATGGCTCTGGCCCGACAACGTGTCCGCGTCACCCGAAATGTTCTCGACGTCAGATCTCCCATCTTCGGCCGCAATCCCCCCCGCAAATTCAGCTTCTCAGTTCTTGGCTGACTTCTTACCTCACTTCTCGACCGATCCGAAAGATCAACAAAATAAATAGCCCGACGGAAACACCATACCCCCACTCAAAAGAAAAAAACTCATAAAAATGGCGGCATCTCTCGTCTTCTCCCTCATGCTCTCTCGCCTAGCGATAATGGTGGCCTGGAAAAATGCGCCGCCCGCTGCCACGGCAAGCGCCCTCTCTGCCATCTCCTTCCTGCGGCTCCTCCTCCTCCTCCTCTCCTTCCCTTCCCCTCCCGAGTCTGGCGGGGAAGGGATCTGCGTCGCTCACTTGCGCCCGCTGAAACCCTAGCGGTCGCGAGGGGCTGCTTTGTTGGGGCTGTGGTGGCTGGCTGTATCCTAATTCTCCCCTATCCATGCCCCCTCTTGCCAAAGCCCGCGGCCATGCCAGTGCCCTCCCTCTCCCCTCATCCTACGTGGCGGCATCGTTGATGCCTTCTCTGTAATGGCGAGAATGTGGGCTCGCTTCAGTTCCTGAAACCTAGGCTGACACAAGTTTTTTTTTTGGGATGGATTTCAGTTTTTCTTTGCCTTTCTTCTTGAGGGTTCTTCTATGATGGTACATGTATGAAGGAAGGGACAAGATGGAGGAAGCGCTTGATTCTTTTCAGTCAACAGTGGGCAGCTTATGGAAGATTGGAAGTGGGCCATTCAAAATGATTGTAAGGTATGCTCCCATGGAGCTTCTCTTTCCTATAGATGAATCAAATGATCCGCTATACCGTAGATAGATAGGGTTCAATATATATATTTATTAAAAAGGCCATGATTCAGTTTCAGTATATATATTTATTAAAAATAAAAAAACCACGATCTGGATATATATAGAGTGTCATTCTCAGTTGTGTTTGAACCCTTGGCTGAGTTGTTTTAACCCCGGCTTTTTACAAACATGCTATGAATTTGTTATGGTTCATTTTGGATATATATAGAGTGCCTTCATACCTCATCTGATGCTTTTAATTTTCTTGAGAAAACTGTCAGATTTGGTTTTTTTAATTTTTCTTTTCATGACTGAATCAGCTTTCCGATATAGTCACTTAGATGAAAATCAGTCACCAAACCAGTCACTCCTTCCTTATGGACCTGTTTATGGACCACCTTAATTATGAAACATAGCATTATTTCTGACTTTGGTATTCCAGATCTTAGCAGGATAATTTCAGCTATAGAACTTTATTGCAGACAGCAGGTGTCCTACAATTCCCTACGCGTCCTACAAATGTTGCCAAGCCATGGTTTACCCCAAATATCTACAAGAACAGTTACTCAAGCGTGTCCAATCGACCAAGTAGGTGAAAGCCCAACCTCCTTCGCATTTAATTGGTTATGTACATGGTTCTACAAGAAAGTTACATGGCACCTGTTTAGCATGAATCAGAATATATTCATACCGCTCTGCCCTACTGATGATTGAAAAATAATGGCGGAATGCTGCTTTCTTGCATGTGCAGGCTAAATATGAAATCAATGAGAGAATGGAGACCACCTTGGAATACCATTGCAGGTAACTATTGCCATTCATGCTTGGGTTCCCGGCAATATTTTTCTTCCTCTGGAATATAATGAGGTTTCATAGGATTCAGTTTGGTATTTGTTACGGTGTTTTCCTATTGTTCCCTACGTAATCTCATAATGTGCTCAGTTTTTCTCTGTTAGTTTGGTTTTGTCATGGCCCAATTCTTTCAGGCCTAGAATAATGTGCTCAGTTGATTACCATCACTGCAATTGGGAACATATGTATGCATACCTTGCAACTTTTGAATCTCCTTTCATCTTAATCCACACGGATATACATATATATTTTTGTCTCACCTTCAGTCTCAGCATCCATCATATTTTTCGATTCAGTCAGAAGCAGCTTCTCATCGTTAGTGTTGCCTAAAGGTCAGTTGCATTCTCTTCGTTGATAATAACCAGGAAATGGGCGCGCGCCCGTGTGTTGGTATATGGTGACAGGTCATGTACAGTATGAAGTGCACATGTTTGTCATAGTCATTCTGATTAATAGATCGAGCTGATGATGAACATTCTTATGCATAGCACCATACATAGAGGAATTATGTTTGGACCTTAGGCAACTGGACCTTGGACCAAAGACATCCAATATTTCCATGAAGATGCCAACCTTTGCAGATAATAGTAGTGGTACCTACCATTCAGTCATCTCTCATCTTTATAGGGTAGTTAATTTTATTAACATATCACAGAATTGATCCGATTAGAAGTTTCAGATTGACTTGATTTTTACCATTCAATCGATCTCATCTTCATAAGGGTAGTTAATTTTTTGACATATCACAAGAATTGATCAATTAGAAGTTTCAGATTGACTTGATTTAGAAGCTTCTTATGGTACAAATATGTTTCCATTTAAAACCTTAGCTAGACTTCTTGGCTTCCAGGTAAATCAGTTTGCTCCACATGTAACTGCCTCAAGTTGTTTTTACTGAATAATCTGCTTTTATATACTTTTTGGCTTGGCCTAAACATGGGTGTGTTCGTCCATTCTTTACTCATATTTTACCAACACTTTGACACTTAATGTCTTCTCATGATGTCAGAAACCAATATTCTTGGTAGGTGTCTACATTGACCATGTTCTGTTTGCTGCGTGCGCTACCACATTGGGTAAGTGTTGCTTCTCTGTGAACCGAGCATGTCGATATCTACAATCTGAGATCTGCCTCACTGTACGCCTAAAAATTTCATGGTTCAGCAACAAGAATGATTCCAGTCCTTCTATACAAGGACACCTCAATGTGGTCACTTTTTAAAAATTACATGGTTCAGTTGCAGGTATGATATCCTATTTTGTTTGATTCTTTCTGTTATTTTCCATTAATTTATATGACCTTATTACCAATGTTGAAAACAACAACGGAGTGCTTCAGCTTTTAAAAAAACACAACATTTCTCATCTCTATTTGCATTAAAGGTCACAAACCTGAATTTAATTGTTGGTAATATCTACGACCCACCCTGCAGTTAGGGTGCCTTTTACTGTAAATGATATGCTCAGCTCTTTGATCCCATGACTTATGACGGATTTTTAGTCCTACAAGTTTTCTAATCTTGTTGGGTTTAATTTTCAGCCTGCATATTACTTTTCAGCCTGGACACGTACAAGGCAAATGCAACCTTTGTATTTGGTTGGTTCTCCTATTCTTTTCTGTTTACTATTTTTACTCCACCAGTTAATAGCTTCATTTTTTTGTTCTTTTTTGCTCTTGTTGTTTTGGTTATGAGGGTGGTGCTTCCTTACAATTACGGAGGGTTACCGCCCAGGATTTGGAAAGCGACATGTTCTTTGGTGAGAACCCTTTTTTTTGGCATTTTACATTACGAGGAGATTAGATAAGTCATTGTGCCTAGGTACATTACAACACCAAATTATACCATGCCGTTGTGCCTGATTACAGGATATCAAATGAAGTCATTATATCTACCTACAGGATATCAAATAGAAGTCATTATATCTACCTATAAGAAAAATTTGTGCACAAGGCCTGCACCTAATTTTTGCTTTTTGCCTCTCTTATTACAGCTGTGAGCTGGAAATTTAGACCAATGGATAGTTAGCACAGATGAATGTCCTCTCCCAATTTTGCTTGCTGCAGTTTGAGGGGTCTTGTCCTGGTGTGTTGGTTAGTTCCAAAGTTTACATCTTCTTGGTTCTTCATTCCTGGCAATTCCTATTATATTTATTTTATACCTACAAACTTTGCCTCCATGTTTTTGCAGCAATGGTGTGCTAGAATTTGTGTCAAAGTGCTTACTATGCTCCTTCAGTGAAGAGTACAACCCCCAAATCGGCCCTTTGTCACAGTTTTTTTTTCATCTCTCTTGTGCTCATCTGCGTAGTATACCTATTTGCACGTGCAAAAAAACACTCTTCCTTGCTCCAGAAGATTGAATTTTGGTTCATGCTTTAGCTTCCATGTATAAATCTGGAAGACAACGCGTGGGGATCACTGCCCCTTTGCTTGCCTTCCCGGCTCGGGCGGGAAGAAGGCGAGGGCTCCCACGGGATGGTCCCGAACACGGGATGAGGGGCGAGGGAGACCTGGGTCGGCTTGACCCGCCGCTGGAGTTGCCGGTCGGAGGATCGGAGGTCACTAGGAGCCTCAGAAGGAAGGGATAATAATCTTGCGCGGGGCAAGGGCCGACGTGAGGGAAAATGAGTAGATGGCATAAGCTGGCCAACAATCCCTTTTCTTGAGCCCGTACCGGGTGTTTATAGGAATACTGAGGTGGAGGCTGGTCCCCACAATTTTACATAGTAGGTGGGGAACCTGCGCTTTACAGGGTGGGCCTGCGGGGGGCTAGTAACTATTAGGTACAAAGGCTATTCGGGGCACGGCTTGCGACTTCTCCCTGTTGGGAGCCATAGGGCTTCCTTAGGTCGGCAGCCAAACTTCCGGACCTCGGAGGGCAGGAGGAGCAGCGGGGGCCCCTATCCATTTATCCCATTGCCCGCATTTGGGGGAGTCCCATCCTAGGAAGAGAGCCCCGCTTATTTTGTCGCCGTCACCGCCACGGGGCCGTCATTCCGCCATTTGTCGACTTCGGGGACGCCCGGTGGCCGGAGGGTGCTTTTCGCCGTTCATGCTTTCCTTGGCGGCAAAGGGACCTTCGGCTCGCCGGACTGCAAGACTTCATACTTTGCTTGACAAGAATTGGTTCTTGGCCTCCTTGTTGAGGCCTGCGGAGGCTGCCGGGGCTGGCCCCAGGGTTGCCCTCCCCAGCGGCCGACCCTCGGAAGGTACGGTTTCCTGGAGTGGGGGGCCCAGGCCGGTGAAATGGGTCTTTTCGGAGGGGTCCGTGCGGGGTGGCCTGTTGTTAAGCCCCCATGGGCCTACTGCCCGGCGGCGTCCGGCTGCGCTCGTCGGGCTTACGCGGGGAGGTGGGCCTCGGCCTTGTCGCGCTCATTGTGGATGTCGGGGTTTGGGTGCGCGCGGTTGGGCGTGGTTGGCTGATTTGGTACGATAAAGCGTGGATCCGGGGTTGGTTTGTGTTTTTGTTTGAGGTGTCCGGATGTAGCCGTCCGTTTTCCTACAGCGTTGGGGATCGGAGCGGCATGGGCGCAATGTTGGGATCCGGGTCCGGCAGTGCCCGGGGGATTGTGTGCGCCCATGCGCCCTCCCCTCCCCCATTGCAGCCCTATATATGTCTTGCGGTTGGTGGGATTAGGGTTTGTGCTCTCATTCAAACTTTCGGCTCTCACTTTAAAGCTGCCTTTTTGCGTTCTTGCCTCCTTCTTTGCTTTGCCCGTTGGCTGTCGGTTGCTTCTGTAAGAGCCCTCGCGGTATGCTCTTGCCTTCGAAGGGGGCGATTGCCTCATTTTTGTGTTAGGCTCGATGGCTCGCATCAAAGGGAGGCGATGAAGCCCAAGACGTCGTTGAGTGCTCGAGTTCCCCGGGCAGTGCACAACCGATCCTTGAAGGAGTTCGAGAAGGAGTTAGAATTTTCACAAGAGCGGTTCAGGTGCTCAGGAGGGAGGCGGTGCCGCTCGAGCACTGGCGAAGTCATGCGTCTTTGAGGAGTTTTTCACGCAGGGGGCTCCGATTCCCCGTGTGTGGCTAGTCTTTGCGGGGGTGATGCGGAGGTTTAACCTCCGCTTCCATCACGGCCCGGCGTCGCATCTGCTTCCCGGTGATGGCGTATGTGCAGGCGTGCGCTCTGTCGAGACTGGAGCGGCGGCGGGCGGCTTCATCGAGACCCACGTTGTGCACTTCCAGCGGCGCAGCGTCAAGGCGGCGGAGAGGGAGGTGTTTGGCGCTTCGGTATGGCGTGTACGGCTTCATCCCTCGCGGCGAGTGGAGGCTCCCGCTCGACGCCCAGCGGAACAAAGTGGAGTCGGTGGTCTGGAGCAGCGGTTTTTATTACTAGTTGGGCCGGCGGAGGGGCTCTCGGCGCCCCAAAGCCCCTGCACTTGCGAAGGTGAAGCCCGGTGAAGGCGGCTAGCGGCGGCGAGGCTGGGCGCCCTTCGCACCATGTCGCCATATGCGTGCAGCGGGACACGAGTGGAAAGGTTTGCCTGGCCAGCGAATCCAGTCGCTGTAATTGAGGGGTGCCCCGTGGAGGGTTACCCGGCTTCGGCAGTGCAGCTCGAAAGATTTGAAAGCGTTGAAGATTGACCTCGGGCGGATTTGGCTGATCTGCATAGGCGAAGAGGCAGCGAGGCGAGATTGGCTGGTGATGGCGGAGGCCGTGGTGCTCAGACTTTACGCTCGAGGAAGTTAGAGTCGCGGGAATCAGCCCGGATCGGGGCATATGTCGCCCGATCGGCGCAGGGTAAGCACGGATCTTCGATCTCACGGGGGTGAGTCACGAGATTGGCGTCGAGGGCAGCCAGCCCGATACCATGGGCCGCGGGAAAAAGCGGCGGGGGATTTGCGCCAAAGCCCGGCACTCGCATGGCAGCGTTGTCGAGCCCAGCTGAGCGTGGGCGCTAAATCGCCCGTCCCCGCCCAGCTGGTCCGGAGCGGGTTCGATGCGGAAGGCTGCCGAGCGTCGATTGCCGGACGCCCTCGGCTACTTCCTCATTTGGATGATGAGGATAGCCGAGGCGGAGGAAGGATGCGAGAGCGCACTTGCGGACGGGCAGGAGGATGGAGGTGGCGGCGAAGGGGAGACCTCAGGCGGCGGCTCGACCGTGAGGAGGAGGGAGGAGGGCCGCGGTGGCGGTCCCTCCGAGAAGAGGAGGAGGAGAGGCAGCGAGGGGCGGGGGTGCGCGATCTTTGCGCGCGTCTTTGCCCGGTCTGCGGTGACCCGCCGTATGAGTCTTGCTAGTGCTTTGCGCCCCTACGGCGATACCATGTGTGGGCGGAGAGGCGAGAGTACGGAGGATCCTCAGGAGGCCCCCCTCGGGGCCCGGAAAGCCCCTATGGGGAAGCGGGGGGCCCTCCTCTACGCATGCGTGGCGGAGGCGATGCGGCATCGGCGATGTGGGCGTGGAGCTCCCATCACGGGTGTGCGACCTCCGCCTTACGCCCTGCCCGGCTCCGGCGGTCGGCCGGGAGGATGATCGGTCGGCGTCTTTGATCCGAGATGCGCTTGCGGGGCGGGAGATCGCAGTGGCGATACGCCCCCTCTCCGCTATCCATGAGGACATCAAAGGTCAAGACCGCGAGGCTGATGATGTCTTGGCGCGGGATGACCATCAGGGAGAGCTGGGACTCCGTTGATAGCGAAAGATAGCCCGAAGGAAGGCCGCCCTCGAGCTCCAAGGAGGCGGCGGAGGCCCAGCTTAAACGGCGGTGGGCCCGGCGGGCGCCGGAGGAGGTGAGCGACACGAAGGAGGGCTTTGGTTCTCCGCCGGGAGAAGCGAAGCACGCTGCAGCGGAGGCGCGGGAAGCCACGGCCGGTCAGCCGGAGAGTCGCGAGCCCGCGGCCAGAAAAGTGAATGACCTAGAGACTTTCTTGAGTACCTTGGTGCGGAGGAGCTTTAAAAGCGGCGCTTCGGCGCATTCTCAGGCGAGGGAGTCGAGGGCCGCCCCGCCGGCTATCTGCGGACCCGGACCAGCTCTTGTTGGCGCTTGGATCTGTCGCGGGGCTAGGAGAGGCTGCGAAGAGTGGTGAGTGGCCTTGGCCGGATTTCGAGCGGCACGCCGCCATCGCCGCCTTTAGGGGCGCTCAGCGGTGCGGGATTGTGGGCACCGAGGCCCATGCCGAAGATCGCCGCTCCCTTCCCTAGCCGAATGATGTTGCAGGGGCTATGCGAGGCGTGATGTGGCGCCGCGGCGGCCTTCATCAAGCGCTTTTTAGTGCGAGGAGGCGGGGAGCTGCGCCTTGGACCTCTGCGAAGCGGACCTCGCCCGAGAAAAGGTTGAGTTATAACTGCGGCTTTGTTTGTTTTGTTCCGATTCTATCTTACGCCTGGCGCCTAACTTGTCTTTGTTGATCTTTGGTAGGCTAGCTGCGGCATTCTTGAATTCCAGCGGAGGTGCGCCCAGTCCACCGTCTTAGGAGGAGGATTGCGGGACCAGCCCGGGCGGAGTTGAGGTAATGCGAGGGTGCGCACTGGGCGACTTCGGCGCCTCCCCCGAGTTGAAAGGTTTGAGTGCCTCCCCGGCCCCTGCGCCGCGGCACCTCGCGCCTCAGCTGCACGTCTCCCAGCGCCGCCCGAGCCGTCGCCTCTACCTCCGATGTCCAGCAGGGCGCCGCGGCGCCCGAATCCTCGCCGTCTCTACCGCCCGATCTTTGCGCCGTGGCCTTGAGGGGAAAGAGGTGGTTTAGGAAGCGCCTGAGCGTAGTAGTATTTTGTAGTACCTAAGTTTGTGGCCTTGAGGCGGTCTGGACTCTTTAACCCGGGTATTTTCATCTTTAATGAAGAGTGGATAGCTTAGCTATTTCACGTCCTTTGCTCGTTTGTGTTTTTGGGTAGTGTTTGTCTTGGCGGCTTGTGTCGGTGGATTAGAAGGCGATTCGTGATTGTTGCGTTGTGCTGGCGCGCAGGTACCGGGGCGCGGTGGGTGCTCAAATGAAGTTTCGCGATGATGAACCGCCCAAGACATGTTAGATACCGGGGGAGGACCTGGGTGCATGCTATGCGGCGATTTACTGTGGGCTGCCTTACGGCGGCGGGGTTTTGGTGGGGAGGATTAGGGAAATATGACCTGGCCAATAACCAGGTTTCGGAGGCTTACGGCGGTCTCATGACTTGTGAATAGTCAGGTGGGCGGGGCTTGCTTTTTAGGGAATTTCAGGCGCCAGCCAGCGGCTATGGCGGAGGGCGATGTGGGGCGATGAGGCGTTGCCATAGCGCAACGGCAGGCGGCTTGTTGGGTGGATCGCGGAGGTCGGGTTGTTGTGCCGGCGGAGGGATATTTGGCTTTGAATAGGGCGACCTGCGGAGGGTCTACCGTCGCCAGTATTAGTGGTGACCTTAAATACGTGTTATAAGGGCCCGGCTATATCGGAGAATTAAGCCGTAGGTGATGAGCCTTTGGTAGAAAGTAGTTGATGTAGAAGGCCGTGGAAGCGTGTCCTTGAAAGGTGCTTATTAGAAGCGGTTCTTCGATTATTGTTGTAACCGTGGCGGAGGAGGGTGTGCGGAGGCCCAGGCTTTTGTGCCACGAGGCCTTTGCAACTTGCTACTTTGTGCAAATGATATAATTCTTGAGTTGCTTTTGATTGCTTGTATGTATGGCCTTGGCGATATTTCTTTTTTGTTTTTGTTGCGTTGTGCTTTCGTTGTGCAATTCGCGAGTAAGCAATGCGTCCCCTACTTTTGTTAGAAGCGAGACTTCCTTGGCGTTTTTCGCGAGTAGCGGCGTAAAGCTGGCCGTCCCCTATTTTCTTAGTCGCGAGACTTCGCGCGCGTGCTGAGTAGCAGCGTGAAAGCGGCGGCGTCCCCTATCTTTCTTAGTCTCTGCGAGACTCAGCGTCTTGAGATAGACAGCGTGAAACAGCGGCGTCCCCCAGCCCTGTAGTCGCGAGACTCGCGTTTTCTCTGAAAGCAGCCGCGTGGCGGCGTCCTATTTTCTTAGTGCGAGACTTCAGCGTTTTGCGAAATAGCCGCGTGAAACAGCGGCGTCCCTATCTTTCTTAGTGCGAGACTTCAGCGTTTTTCTTGGTAGCAGCGTGAAGCGGCGTCCCCTATCTTTCTTAGTGCGAGACTTCGTAGCGTTTTTCTGCGAAAGGTACGCGTGAAAGCGGCGGCGTCCCCTATCCCTCTTAGATGCGAGACTTCAGCGCGTTTTTCAGTAGCGGCGTGTAAAAAGCGGTACAAGTTGATTTTTGTTTGCGAGTTTGGCTTACAATGCTGGATTCGAGCGCGGAGGGCCTTTCGCGGCCTACGAGGGTTCTCTGGCTGAAGCTTGGCGTTGATGCGGTGGTGCTCCCTTGTGTCCCACTGCGTGCCAGCGACTCATGCGTCGAAGCTTGGAGGTGGAGCGGCCCGTCAGCCTTGAACCGCGAGCTCTGAGCGAGGGGTGCCTTTGCGGGGGTGGGTTGCTTTCGCCTCTGCGCGCCGCGATCCTCGCTTAGCCGGCGACAACTGCGGGTTAGTCGCTTGATTCGCCCTGCACCCGGCGTTCATGTTCAGTGCGGCGCCACGATTCCCCGCCGAGACTTTGAGCTCCTTTTGGTAGAGTTGTCCAGCGGGAGGGATGTTACATTCTCCATTGTGGTATCTCCTCCCTTGAGGTCTCCGCACAGCGTTAGGTCTGGGAGCCAGCGCGAGTGCTCTGGACAGGCCAGCAGGTGGTTCGCGAAGGGCCGAAATGCTCTAAGTTTGCGCATTTGGCCTTTGTTGGACTCGGTGATTTGGGTGTTTAAGCTGCCCAGGGGGGCACTTGTAGCTGGCCCCATTGCTCTTCATTACGCCAGCGGTGTGCCTCGAGGGTCGGACTCTGTTTACATTTTCCATTGTGGTACACCTAAGCTAGGTTGGGAGTTGTAGGTTTTAGGAGGTATCACGGCATTAACTCTGTAGGATGGGGCTTGGCTAAAGAGGAAAGTAGCATGGTGGTGTGTCGCGGCCCAGTTCTTTGCTCTCTTGCTACCACTGGGGCTTTTAATGTGATGTTGGGGGCTGGTTTTATAAAGTGCTCACA
This sequence comes from Hyparrhenia diplandra, assembly GCA_015847255.1. Classification (NCBI taxonomy): domain Eukaryota; kingdom Viridiplantae; phylum Streptophyta; class Magnoliopsida; order Poales; family Poaceae; genus Hyparrhenia; species Hyparrhenia diplandra. The sequence continues at coordinate 11,271 of JADLZK010012694.1, forward strand.
GGGGGTTCTGGTGTTAGTTGGATTTGTCATGAATGCTTGGCGTGGTGCCAAGGCTTATGTAGGGTAGGTGTTGTCCTTGTTAGGTATTGGCGTTGAGGCACAAATGCAGGAGGTGGGTTCTTGTTAGGTGGTGGGAGTTAATGTTTATGCAGTAGGAGGTCTTTAATGAGATCCTTGAGGGTGCAAGTACACGACTCCATGGCGCCTCCTTGTATCTTACAAATTTGGGCCTTGAGGCTGGCTTCATTTGCGAGCCTGGCGGAGAATGCCGGGGTGCGATCTTTTTATGCGCCTCCAGCGGGTCTGCGTACTCGGAAGGCGGCTTCATTGCGAGCCTGGCGAGGAGGTGCCGGGGTGCCCGGCTTTTGTGCGCCTCAGCGGGTCTCGTACTTCGGAGGGAAGCCTTGAGGGCGCTTCATTGCGAGCCTGGCGGAGATGCGAGTGCCCGTCTTTTTGTCGCCTCCAGCGAGATCTCAGTACTTTCCGGAGAGCTGGCGGCGGCATGCGAGCCTGGCGGAGAGTGCCGAGGTGCCCGTCTTTTTGATGCGCCTCGCGGGTCTACGTACTCGGAGAGGCAGCGGCGGCTCATTCGCGAGCCACGGCGGAAGTGCCCGGGGTGCCCGGCTTTTTGTTGAAGAAAGGGTACTCTTAGTTGGTTTGGCTAAGCCGGGGAGTGCGATCTTGCGCTGCCCTCGGCGTGGTCAATCGATTACCAGCGTGATGATGAGAATTTGGCGCCGGCCCAGCCCCTTTCGATCTTGGTGATTTGAATTGTATTTTGATATTTGGGGAACTAACTTTTGCATGTGTTAGATCTTGGTCTTTGCCTCATTAAAAACTTTAAGCCCCGCCGCGGGAAAAGAGCAGCCGGTTGTTCTCGATTTTGACTAGAAGAAAAAAAAAGGTAAAAAGGTCGGGCCTACAACTCATGAGTAGCTTGGTACATTGCACCGCTAGGGTAGTACTGCGGAGGGTCGTCGGCCGTTCCATGTGGGGGATATATGCGTGGCCGAGGGTCTTCTTGGTGGAAGGGCGGGCCTTGTGGACTTGGTAGCCCGGTAAGGGCCCGTCCATTTGGCGGCGAATTTGCCGCCATCTTCGCGTCCTTCTACGATGGGGATGAAGTCTCGGCGTGAGGAGACGGACAGTGGATTTTTCTTGTTCACCCATCTTGTAGTTTCCTCATTGGTAGCGGAGGTTGAGGGCGGCCATGTGTTTCTTGTTTCTTGAGGAGGTCTTTTGCGAGCGCTTCTTCTAGTTGTGGGGGCTTCGGCGGGTGACCCACTGGCGGCAGCGTGCTTCAGTTCTTACGGGAGGGCGGCCTCTTCTCGAGCCATAGGCCTTGAATGGCGTGAACTTAGTGTAGCGGCTTTCCGGAGTGTTGTGTGACCACACCACGGAGTGAAGCTCCCTCGCCCATTTTCCCAGCGGCTTCACCATTGGATCAGCGGCCCGATGCCACCTGCAAAGATTATGCGTTGGCTCTTTCGACAAGCCCGTTAGGCTGGGGGGTGCCTTACGGGCGAAGTGTATTTGGGTCCCTATTTGGTGGCGGGAACTGCCCTTGAAACCTTCAGCTGTCCGAATTGGGTGCCATTGTCAAGCTATGTGATGCCATGCGGGGTCGAAGCGACAAACAATCTGCTGCGAGGAGAACTTTTTGTATGCGAGTGCGAGGTTATGCTTGCGGAGGGCCGATCCATTTGGTGAAATACTCGACCGCTACTACTCGCGTAGCGGAGGTTCCCGGAGCGGTGGCATAGGTCCGATGGTCGATCGCCCGCCATTTGGAGGGGCGGTGAAGCCGGGAATGAGGGTTGTCCCGGGCCACGGCTTGTTGGATGGTGTGCTATCGGTAGCACGCCAGCGGCGCTTTTACTAATTCTGTTGCGTCGTTAGGTGCCGTTGGCGGTAGAACCCTTGCGAACACCTTTCCACTAGGGCTGCAGGGCGTTGTGCGGCGCCCGGATACCCGTGGATCTCGCGCTAGGATGGCGGCGTCCGCCGCTGTGGATATATACATTTAAGCCAAGGTGCGTGCCGGTGGCTTTGTCCGGCCATTTGTCCACGAGGCGGTATCCTCTCCGGAGACGCCGATTCGACCCTCTTACGCTCTTACGTGGATTGTGGCTCGAAGAGGCCTTTATGAATGCTATGATGGGGGCCCTCCGGTCTTATTTGTGGATGGCGGCCGATTTCGGAGGTGGAGTGCGTTTTCTTGGGCCGGCGGGGTTGTATAGTATTTAGTAAAAACACGTCCTGCAGGGGAGGGGGCTCGCTTCAGCGTCTTCTGCCTTACGCTAAGCTCATCGGCCTCTCCGTTGTCTCGTCTGATATGGTTTTTGGTTGTGACCCCGAGAAAAGCCTACGATCTTTGCGTAGCCTTGCCAAATATTTACGCGGTTAGAGGTGCACGGCTCACGATGTCTTTCTACGCTTGCCCGAGACCACCTCGAGTCGGTTTTGATGATGGCCCCAGCGCCCGACATCGGCCTTGAGCTTGTTGAGGCGAGAGCGCGGCAAATGATACAGCGTGTTGTTTAGTACTTGCTGGAACTCAAGATGCGGCGCGTATCATCGGCTTAACAGGAGGGTGAGGTGATGATAGGCTGCGATGCTAGCTCCATGAGGGCCCCCGGGCTCCATCGTGCGTCTTTGTCCATACTCGAGGTCAGGTTAGCTGCGGTTGAAGGTGTCGAGGGTCAATCAGCGAGAAAATCTGCGAGGCACGAGACTTGATGGCACATTACGGCGCGAATCTTATGGCATAGTCTCGATCACCGATGCCCACTTGCGCCCGGTATCACACGCCCCACGGACTTTGGATTTACGAATATGTTGTCAAGGGAAGCTGAAGATGCGGTGATATCGTGTGCTTGGAAGTAGTGCTTGAGTTTTCATTTGCCATGACCATTTTGCGTATGCTGTACTCCAAGCTTCGATTAATTCAGCTTGGGCCCCGAGATTTTCAGACATAATAGATAGGTGCTGCTGCTTTGATTGGTGTGCCCCAAAGCTTGTTTCCTTGACAAGCACGTGGCCCGGCGTCTTGATTGTCTGGCGACATATAGAAGGAGCCCTTATGGCGGGTCGAGGGTGAGTGGTAAAGAATTCTCGAGGTAGCGCAGAGATCTTGAGAAACTTCTTGTTGCGGAGGTCCCGGTCAAACAACTCCGTGCTCTTTAGTACTTGAAAAATGGTAGTGCCGTTCGGATTCAGTCACGGATGATGAACACCTTAGGGCCGCTGGCGTCGCGAGCCTTTGGATGGCTGACTTTACGTTCTTCCGGGGGCTCCATGGCGGTGATTGCTGCGATCTTGGAGAGCTGGCCCGATTCCCTTGAGCCGGACACAGGCGGCAGAGCAACTTTCCTTTGCTTACCCGAACACGCGCAGCGAGGTTGAGTTTTTAATCGGCCTCGCTGGAGCTTGGCGAAGAAGGTTCTATCGTAGGTCCGTTATGTGGTCTTCTCTCGAGCTTGCTTTTGGACTACGGTCGTCAACATGCAGCGGAGATTGCGCTATAGTCCCCGAACACCTCCGCTGTCATGCTTGCGCGAAGGAGGAGCCGGCGTTGCGGAGAGGCCCTCGGCCATTCTCGACAGCAGTAGGTTCGAAGGGTGTTATGAAGGCTGGTCTTCTCTTACGTCGCACTGATTCATCCAGTTGATGATAGCTCGGAGCTTGATCCGGGAAGAGGACAATCTCTCACACTCATTGCTGCATCGACAAGAGGCTGATTACGTGGGAGGAAGTGGGTCGCCGGGCGAAAGCTTTTTGTTGAGGCGGGTGAAATCGGCGCACATCCTCCATCCATCGGTGGAGGCTCCGCTACGTCCTTGCGGGGCGGCCTTTTTCACCATGGCGGCGTTGGATAACCAAGTGGGGTATTTGGCTAGGCGAGGATGACCTCATATCCAGTGGCGGTTACCTGCACTTTTGTCTTTGCTGCTTTCCTTTCAGTCAGGCATTTTCTTGGGCCTACATTTTCTGCGGGGTGGCATCGGGGCGATGTTGAAGTGGTGCTTTCGATGAGTTTTGTGGCGGCGTACAGCCAGATCCTCCATGGACCATGCGAACACGCCGAGGAGTTCTCGCGGGCGGAGGTAATTCTGCCGAGGATTACGGGTCGAGGAGGTGCAGCGGAGATGCTTACCTCTACGTAGGGGTCGAAGCTGAAGAATCGACCTTCTTTGTCTCTTAATTTGGAAGGGCTTTCCTTGAGGGCTCAGCGTCTGCATGCAGTCGATTTTCTTGCCCCTCTGGCTGTTGTTCAAGATTTGCATGAACATTGCCGCTGCCACAGGGCTACAGCCCCCTCGCGCGCGTTTCTTGCAGCGTTACGGTCTCGAAGGCGGCGATGATACGCCCGCGGGCATTTTCATCACGAAGGTAGCTCGGGTGGAGCACACGCGCGCCGAGCGCGCGTGGTGACTCGCTGGCCAAAATGGCGTTGGTGTTGTAGTATATGTCCACTACCGCCGAAGGTTATGTTCTCTGTTACGTGAATAGGATCCTTTCGAAGGAGGCGGCAAAAGGTGACCGCTTTCCCATGTTTGCCACTGGCTGCCCTCCCGGCGAAGAAGCGGGTTCCGGTACAGGCTGCGGCAAGCTCTGTCGAGGCCCATCTTGTCAAAGGTTGAAGCGAAACGGGATGTCGGCGGAGCTGCACCTGTGTCGACTAGTATCACAGTTCTTGTCACCCCCTCGATGTTGGTGTGATGACCATCGCATCGGTGTGGGGGTAGTCGCCATGAAACTTCATATCACCCGGCTGAAAAGTGTCGGGATGTCGCGACACGGCTATTCGCGGTGTGGGCCCTCCCGGCGCCTACATGGTGGACCGCCAGTGTAGTGCTCTTTCTCGCTGCGCGTTTGATACCATGGTCTTCGTTGGAGCCCCGGTGATTCGCGAGGATGACTCCGAACGATGGGTTCGGCCCTGGCGACTATTATGCGCACTTCTTGCTTGATGGGTAGTTCTTGGAGTTGGGGGAGGGCGTATTGTAGTGGTGGCGTGGCGGCGTGATTAGGGTAGCTAGGTAGCCGAGCTGCGTGCGAGGCAGCGTGTAGTCTTGGTGAGGTGTATGCGAGTCTGGTGTTGGTTGAAATTTGTTGGAGGTGGCGAGGGGTGAGTGGAAGCTTTCGGTGGCTAGGAGTCATAATCCCGAAGAGGGGTGAGAGTATAGTGGCCGGGCCGGTACGTTGTGCTGGTTTTCTTGTGTGGTTGATCTGCCTCACGGGAGTACTGCGAGAAGCTAGCTCCACTGTCCATAAAACGTCTGTCCCTTATGGCCGAGCGCATGGGCACATTGCTTGGTACTTATAGTGGCCTTTGCCCTCGCGATGAGTAGCTGTATCACCGATGTACTTTCCTACGCACTTTCGGTGCTACGTTATAAAGGTTTGGCTGCCCAGTTCTTGGCGGGTTGTTTGGTGGCGTAGATGGCTGGTTGGAGTTTTGCTCTGCTGCGGGTTATTGTTTATGGCGCCCACTCTGGCAGCGATGCAGTGCAGGGTAGGTATGTACTCATGGCGAGTAGCGGTGTTTGAGTATTCAGACTGCTTGGCGAGGAGGTCGAAAGGATTCCACCGTCGCCTGCTGGCCAGGTACGTTATACGCTCTGCCCGATGTTGTCCATTATACTCAGTGCGAGTTACGCGTGCGTCTTGAGAGCTGCCTGGCACTGCGATCTTTGAATGGCATAGGCCGAGGCGGATACGTGCAACGGCTGCCATTATGGCCTTTCACGATCGGAGACCCCATACATTCGGCTTTGGTTTTGGAGGAACCTCGCCACCATTCTTGCAATGGTTATTTGGACATACACTTACGGCGTTTGAGGAACTCGCGTCTTTGTTGATAAGCTCGAGGTCGCCTTTGAAGTTTGCACGGAGGCGGCTCGAAGGTCGGCCGGGACGGATGGTATTAGAGGTGGGGTGCAATACCAAGATTGGGCTACTCCCCTTGCTATGATTACAAAGCGATTTTGCCATGGTGGTGTGATCCCGCAGCGGCCTCTACTAGCGCCTGCGTAGCCCATGATAAGCTAATGGGTGCGGTGATCCCATATCTTGGTAGATGTTGGGGGCTGTAGGATGGAGGCCACTCAGCGATCTGGAGGCGTGGGGCGGCTGAGGTTGGGGTGCGTAGTGGGGGCTTGTGTGCTAGCGTAGGCGGGGTGAGGGTTCGATGGGCGTCGCTGAGGAGATGTTGGGGTATAGGCTGGTTGATCACGAAGGCGGTGAGGGGGTGGTTTTTCGCGATGGTAGTTTGAGTTCGGTTCGCGGTGGTGGCCCGGGGGTTGATGGAGGTGGGGGCTTGCCACGGAGGTGGGGGAGCTGCGGGTGATTGTTGGGTTCGCGGCTGCCTCGCCCGCTGACTTCTGTCTTGCCACAAGGCATTGGTTGATCCATGCAAGCTTCGGCCTGGCGGCTTCAGCTTGCGCTCCACTGGCGTCGCGGTGGCGTGCCTTCGATCCGAGGGAGCTGCGGTAACGCTTACGCTTCTCTGCGATCGAGCTTGAAGAGCTTCGAGCCTGATTCCCCTTGCTTTCGGTTTCTTCTTCGTCATCCTCGTTGAACTTCGATGAGCCCCTCGGCCCGGGTTGGCGGGTTCACTTTCGAGGGCGGGGACAACTACTACGCCAGGGTGCTGGACCACCGCCCCTGCGACCACTGAGGGCGTCGCCTTCTTTGGCGGGCGTTGGGGGTTTTCCTCTTGATGACCTCGAAATGCGGGACGGCGGGGGTCGCGGCTGACCCGGCCCCCTGCTCCCGCAGCCTGGCGCGGGCTGCTTTCCGGCAGATGTGGTGAGCCGTTTGCCGCCCTCTGGCGGGTTTGATCCGGAGGGTCCTCTGGTGGAGGGGTTGCTCGACTGCGGCGCAGCGAGCGTCGATCGTGCAGGTAGGCTGGCATGGCTTTGGGCTTTTGTATGCGGTCCCCGCGGGCCGGCGCCAAGCGTGGGGATCACTCACGCTCCCCCTTTGCCTTACGCTCCGGGCGGGGAGAGGCGAGGCCTCCACGGGATGAGTCGAGGGGCAGCGGGATGAGGGCGAGGGGAGACCTCGAGTGCGGCCCGACGCTTCGCTGGGATTTGCGGGGTCGGGGAGGGATCGGAGGTCACCGAGCCTCCGAAGGAGGATAAGGCGATCTTGCGAGGGCAAGGCGCGGCGTGAGGAAAAATGAGTAGATGGCACTTAGGCTGGCCAACAATCTCTCTCTTTCTTGAGCGTGCGAGATATGTTACTTCCAGGGAATGCGACGTGGAGGGGGCTGATTTACAGGCCCGAGTGCGTGGTAGGTGGGGGAGCGCTGCGGCTTCTGGGGATGGGCCCTAGCGGTAGGGCTAGCTAACTAATGCATTACGAGAGGCTATTACTTTGAGGAATATGCTTTGCGACTTTCTCTCACTTATTTGGGCAGCCGTGGGGCTTCCCAGGTACTTGCCGGCCAGCCTTTCAGGGCCTCGGCGGAGGGTAGGAGCACGCGCCCTCTCAGTAGCGCATTTAGCGGCCCGAGGTCCCATACGCTAGGAGAGCCGCCGGCGTACGCCCGTCACCTTCACGGGGCCGTCATTCCCGCTTAGCCTATTTGTCGACGAGGACGCCCGGTGGCGGAGGGTGAGAGCTTTCGCGCCGTTCATGCTCGTAGCGGCAGGACCTTAGCTCGCCCGGACACGCAAGACTTCATACTTTTGCCCGACAAGAATTGGTTCTTGGCCTCCTTGTTCGAGAGAGCTGCTCGAGGCTGCCGAGGCTGGCTAGGGTTGCCCTC
>JADLZK010012695.1:0-136374 GCA_015847255.1 Hyparrhenia diplandra
ATCTTGTAACTAATGACATACATTTTTGATGCTCATATGTTGACGAGGAAGAACGCCAACTCGGAGCGTTGGGGAAGCCCTCAATAGCGGGAGGACAGTGCCCCCTTCCAAAAGGACTAACATGCAGCTCTAGTCCATCTACGAAGCTGGAGTGAACATGTCTCATCGATTGTTTTGATCCATGATTAATACGTTTTTTTTTTTTTTCTGAACGGGACTGCGTGTATTTTGATTAGAGGGGGGAGTGTCAATTAACATAAAACAATCTGATACCAAGCACTTAATGTTGGGTAACCAGAACTGTCAAAGCTGGAAGAATGACCTAACAACATATCAACATCCATAGACAGAGAGTCTAGGTTGCAAGTACATACAATAGTATGGGCTGTAAGGCCTACATGGGCCAGAAAGAGAAAACAAAAATAAGTAAAGGTGACTGATCCGCCTAAAAAAACACTAAAGGTGACTGAGAATAATCGGAGTCAAGACACATTTAGTTTGAGTAGATGAAATGGATGTTGAGCTGGAGTCTAGGCTTCGGTAAAGTAATCTGCAAACTAATGTTCAAAAGCTGTACTGAAGGTCAACGGTAGACTGTTGGCAGTGGGAGCATATAAAGGAGGCATCAACACCAATGTGCTTAGTGAGCTCATACTTGGCAGGATTGTTGGCAATTTGTATACACGGGTGTTGTTAGAGCAGTCTCTCCGTGCTCTTGTCACAGGGTGTGTTGTATGGCTTCCACGCTCTGGCTGCTGTTTTCCATTGGCATCACAGCTTTTCTACCCACGTGCATCCATTGAGTTCCGCCGTGAGCTCCAGGGTTGGTCCTATGGCATCACTACATGCTAAGGCGCAGCTGATGGTGCCGGAACTGGCAGTAAGAGATTACTCTAGGTAAAATAAAAGTCAATGCATCATAGTAATTCGCGTGAAATTTTCAACAAATTTATGCTGTAGGGCCGTTTGGTGCACCTCCAAACCTCTTTAGTTTCAATTATTTGTACTATTTTTTTAAAAAAAATAAATAAATAATTAAATAGTACAAATGCTTAAACTAAACAGGTTTAGAGGTGCACCTAATTGTCACCAATTTGCACCCCTACGCTCGACCACACTTACCCACAAAGGAATTCGTTCCAGGATGTTTTAATCCCTTATTAATGCCAAACTTCAAGCTTGGGATCAGCCCTCATTTGAGCCAAGGATCATATGTAAGGCCAGCCAGTGTAGACCAGCATTGACCCCTTTGTTTCCCCATACAGACCAGCATTGATAACGTAAACAACCAATCAAACCGGTCAAATCAAGATTGATCGGTCCACACCCAATCCAAAAATATAATACTAAGTCATAACAAGAAGCGGAGTAGCGAACGGTTACTTAGTACAAGCCACTAAAATCTACCAGCCAGGTTGCAATTGGTCTCAAATGTCCTCAAGCAAACCTGCCATGCTAGGGACCCTCTTATGAACCAAAAGATTGTTGTATAACATAAGACAAGATAAACTGGAAGCATGCCATTAAAATTGTCATATACATGCCACTAAAATCCCATGTGGTTCCAAAATAAAACGGAAATTGTAATGGCATCGAAGTTAGTAATAACGTACAGTTATACCAGGTGTCCAAATTGGCACCCTTAGTGCCCCCAAAGTCTTTGTACTCGCACAGATCAATACATTGCAGCACATTCCTAATGTACAAAATAAACTCAAAGATCTGTCAGCACAGATCCTCAGACAAAACAAACACAGATAGGGATCCCCATCAAGAGACAATAATGGCCAAATCAGAAAACAAGTGACCACAAGGAAGTTCCTCAACATGGTACTATCGTGTGAACCAGGAATATAGCAATGGAACATGAGGTCCAGTTACATCTATGTGACACACGTTCAGCTTCTTCTGATCCTTCCCTGTCTTCATATCATGGGTAAGCATTCTGGGAGCAATGGCCATTGCCATAAGCTCCTGGAACAGAAGCTTACACATGCATAGGGTATGTGTACCTGCAGACAAGTAACATTTCATCGTGTCAGTTAAACCAGCAGTTAAAGACTAAATGCCACAAATGGCAAACCAGCTCTTTCAAAAAAACACAAACAAATCTACTTACTTGGACAATGTCAGTCTTGTTCTTGCAGCCCCTACATTCGAACGAGTTTTTCTTTAGGGTTAGCAATTGCGATGAGACCACATTTCTCACATACATGGACTCTGTATGCATCACTCTGGTCAAACAGCCTTTCCTTCAGGAAGAAGGCTGCTCCATGTGCAATCATACAATCCCTTTCCATTTCTCCAAAGCGGAGACCACCATCACGAGATCGCCCCTCTGCTGGTTGCCGGGTGAGTATCTGAACAGGACCACGTCCTCTCGAATGTATCTTGTCATCCACCATGTGCTTGAGTCTTTGGTAATACGTGGGACCCAGGAAGATCATCGCTGCCAGTTTTCTTCCGGTGTGACCATTGTACATGGTCTCAAATCCACGCATTTGATAACTACATGTATGAAGAGCTTTGCTGATGTTATCCACCTGGTAAATAGAAAATCCAGTTTATTAATAGCATGTTTGGCAGAGCACAGGCCCTTGAATTCAATATTTTCTTAAGAATGACCAAGAGTCAAGAACAACTAGTCAACAAAAAGAACACTTACAGTCACATCCGTGAATGGAGTGGCATCGCCTTCCTTCCCCATCTGAGCCGCAACTTTACCCATGATACACTCAATCAGCTGCCCGATAGTCATACGGGATGGAATAGCATGTGGATTCACAATAATATCAGGTGTGATGCCTTCCAATGTCCAGGGCATATCCTCTTGAGTGTAAGTCATCCCAACAGTTCCTTTTTTGTCCATGCCTACTGCTGAACTTGTCTCCAATTTGTGGTATGCGAACAGATCGCATCCTAACCTTGACAAATCTTAGACCATCCGCGTTTGTTGTTAACAGAACCTGTACAGAATACATCAGTCTTAGTAGCTTGTTGGTGAAGTTCCAAGCACATCACAAACCACCTGTTCAAATAGGAACATGAGAAACTACTAACCTGATCTACCATGCCACTTTCACTGTGACGCAGAGAAGTACTATGATCACGCTTCGAAAGTACCTAGAAGCTTGCCCTTGAGCGTCATCCTGTGGAATAGGAGATGTCTTCCCAATAATGACATCTTCCCCCGAGACCCTTGTTCCCTGATATATGAATCAGACATATGCAATCAGCATTACACCTGATGAAGATAAACCTGCAGCAATGAACTCCACAACTCACAGGTGGTGCAAGGCCATCATCATCTAGTTTATCATATGACCCGTGGCGCATTCCCTACAAGAGAAAGTTATTAGAATATTTGCCTCATGAGAAGAAAAGAGAACTGTAATACAATTTCGAAAACACACCATAGTATTTTCCCTGTTTGGACGACCAAATTCCTCTTTGACAAGTGTACCCATCTTCTTTTCCTCATCTCTGCATATAAGATTAAATCATCAGCCTGAAGGCAATTTAAGCACTAGACTACATGGAAGCCCAGCTTAGAATTTGCACTGTACCTGTAAAGAGCGGAAAAAATAGTGAACGAAAAGAACCCACGATCTATGGAAGATTGATTCATAATAACAGAATCTTCTTGATTATATCCAGAATAACAAGCAATAGCAACAATTGCATTCTGCACCAAATCACCAAAATAATATTGATAATCAATGCACAGAACATAAAGGAAACATGACATGTAGAAAGCACCCTGAAATTATTGGGCAAAATGCACACTCACAATGCCAGCAGGTAACTGTCTGAAGTGCAAATGTTCCATAGCACGAGTAGTAACTAGAGGCTTTTGTGGGTAGTATAGAACATAGGCCAACGTGTCCTGGGATCATGATGGCAGATAGATAAGCTGCAGACCTATAACAACATGTGAAGAAAATCAAACAAATAGTGTACTCACCATCCTTAATTGGTAGTTGGTAACATAAATTCCCATGGCTTGCTTTCCCATAGCAGACTGATATGTATTACGAGGTGACTGCATAATCAATGGAAAGAATTAGACCTTGTCAGAAGGGGAACTATACAACTGAAACCCCACAGAAGTGAATGGTTCACCTGGTTGTGGTCAGGAAAAGGAATAATCGACGCACAAACACCAAGTATCAATGAAGGATGAATCTCACAATGTGTGTAAGTTTCAGAGTAAGCCTCATCTGGGCTGTTCCTTGCATTTCAAGATCCTGAAATTGTTTCATTGGCGTCAGTAGGTGAACGTGAATATAGACTGAAAAAAGCAGGGCTGCTCGCCTGCTCCACATAGAAGAATCTCCAGAATGGTAATAGACAAAATCCCTTTCATACACAAGGGCCTCAGAATACGTTCAATCAGGTACACATGCATAACTCACTTACACTTATGGTCATGGAGATCATGGTAGTCTCCTCTTCTTCAGTATCTATATACTCTATGTATCCTTTTGAGACCAATTCATGCCAGCCTTCCTCAGGAGACTCCTGGATAAGTGGACAGAAGGATAGAAGAAGCTTGTGAGAAAAATTATACACATGTAAAGTTAATTGGAAGCCAGCACATGTTGATCAATGTCGGACCCTTTGTTGCAATTTAATGATATGCGCCTTCCTGATGAGCAGCCTCTGGCCCTCAACAATAAACAATGGGCGACTGCAGCCCATAATCTGTGTAGAGTCGAGAAGTTCTTTAAGGCGGATATCACGAACCACACCAACTTCAGTGTTGACATCAATCTGAAAAAAATGAAAACCAAGCAAATCTGAGATCTCAAGGCCGACTGAACTCCCTTAATAATATCCAATATTAACTGTCTATTTATAACCTATCAAAGTAAATGGAAATTCTAGTAGGAACTCCCTCCACCCCAAATTGTAAGTCATTCCAGCAATCCTCAAGTTTGACCAAATTTATACGATAAGATAATAACTTTTAGGATGTCAACTAAGTATCATTGATTCATCGTTAGTTATATTTTCATAGTATACCTATTTGATGTCACAAATCCTTGCAATACTTTCTATAATTTTGTTCAAACTTGAGGTGCCTTAACTCTCCAATATTCTTGGAATGACTTGCGGTTTAGAATGGAGTACTTTTTTGAATCATAAATACAGCAGGGGAAGCCCCACCGTAAGATTTTGTCATGAAAATTCCAGTAGATACTTGTGTCATGAAAAGAAGTTTGATTGCATATCGAACACCGTTGTTAAAAACAATTACCTCAAATCAGTTTGAGTGTGTAACAAATAGTGGCAGGATTTTTAAAAAGAACTTTTGTACAAAATCAGCTTTTTTGGGGGGGTGACTCATCTAATTTGTCTTTCTGTCTGCTATTAGAAAGTATAGCATGGAACAAACCTGTCTTCTTAAACGTCTAAGAGTCTTAACCAACAGGTCAGGGTTCCTATGAATTCCAACCCAACAACCATTGACAAAAATTTTAGCAGCTTGTGGAATGACGGCTGGTGATATCTCCTGCAAAAAAAATGAAATAAAGTAAATCAAAATAGTGTAATAACTTGTACCAAAACAAAACCATAAGGTTTGGGAGGGTATAATAACCAAATAAAAATGCATGTACACACTGACAAGAAAATGAAAACAAACCTCAAAATTTTCTGTGCCCCACTCCTCCAAAAATTCCAAAATTGGATTTGCAGCAGAACCAACAGTTATATATACCATCAAGGCAAGATTTTTCACCAAGCCACAAGCCTGAGCACAGGGCACGTAGAATTATAGAGCAACTGAATAACCAATGTTAAATGGTTTGGAAAATGAGTTAGGACACCAAATTGCTTACTTGTCCTTCTGGTGTTTCAGCAGGACACATCATTCCCCAATGTGAATTATGCAACTGGCGGGGTTTTGCCAATTTTCCTATTGGATTGGTTAGAACAAAATTTTAAAATCAATGTATTCATGGAGAAGTATTAGATGAGAGAGAATTTGGGATATTCACCTTCACGCCCAATGGGAGAGTTCAGCCTCCGGAGATGTGAAAGTGTAGAAGCATAGGTCAGCCGATTAAGCACCTTTGTAAGAAAGATTATGGAACATAGATCAGCAAATTTTTTCATTAAATGAAGTCAGATGTAGTGCCTTAGAAATGAGCATAGAAGTGAAGAAAAATAGGCACCTGAGAAACCCCAGCTCTGGTTCCAGCTTGGTTAGCCTGTCCCCAGTTTCCAGTAGCAAGGGAGTACTTCAAGCCACTGGTAATAGTTTTTGCTTTGATAGCAAATTGCAAATTAACTTCCTTTCCATTATCTACACACTAGGATCAAGGAAAAGGAAGAGTTAATAACCACAAGGATCGAATGGCGGGGAAAATAGAATTTAACAGTTTAGACAGCAAAAACCTTTTGCACATAAGATCTCACATCCCTGGTTAACTTCCTGAAAAGCTGTTACAGAAAAAAATAAGGCAATTAATCCAGAAAAAGAGATTAACAGCATTTAATATTCTGGTATATTTAGGCAAACCATTCTAAACAGCCCTCCAAGCAGTGGACCAGCAAGATCTAGTCTTTTGTTTCCATAATGATCACGATCATCCTCAGCTCTTCGACCAAGAGCGCACATCAGTAGGCGGTGAATAATATACCTGCAAAACAAAGAGTAAATAAACCTCGCTGCTTTCAACAGAAATTTAATATTTGCAGATGCCAGCCACAAGGCTTGACAAGGAGCACATACCCAAAATAGTATGCCTTCTTAGTTTCACAGAATTCACCAACACCAACATGAGGCAACATTTCCTTTTGAAGTATTTCCTTTGCATATCTGAAATAGAAAAAAGATGTAAGCATGGGTGGAACAACTCAAAACTTAGTGATGTAAGGTCAACTCTTTGCTTGACATACTTAATTCTCTTTTCTCGAGTAACACCAACTGTTGCACCACGTTTTCCAATGTAGTCCAGAGCAACCTATGAGCAATCAAACTAAAGCTTTTAAAAGAAGAAAGATAATCCTGAGCTCAGCTCAAAATGTGCCACAAGTAACAACTGAATAAAACAGCATGGTCAAAGCAAGCATTGGTTGAAGTAAAAGCCAAGTTCCTCCAGTCGAGCCAGCTGAACAAGCACCTGTTGATTTTGGATGACAAAAGCTTCCTCCAGTGATGGGCGTAGCAATTCCATCATTTGTGTATCAGAAAAGTCATAACATATATGCTCCAGTATATCCTTGTCGGCAACAAATCCTAATGCTCGAAATACAATGATAATGGGAATGTCCGCACGAATATAAGGCAGAGTTGCACGGATATATTGACCAGATGATCCCTGCAGTATAAAAAACATATATCCTTACACAGATGTAACATTTTATAAGGTCAGCTTGCCTCACTGCAGTACTAAACCCCTTCCTAACTTGTATACAAGATGTAAGAAGCAGACATATGCATTGAGAACTATTTTTTTAAAAAAATGTAAGTCACTAACCCCTTTTGCTCCTGCTCGTGAAAGCATCCGTACAAACATGCTGCTGGCTGGTCTGTTCTGGTTCTCAGCCATGGAACGCACTTCAGCAACATATGCAAATTTGTTAGGTTGTCTCTTCTTAAAAACATAGACATGGTTGGTGCTCATCTTCTCCTGGGCAATAAGAACCTTTTCGCTTCCATTGATAATGAAGTAACCACCTTGGTCATAAGGACACTCCCCTAGTTCAGTGAGATCCTTCTCAGATTGTTGATACAGCGTGCAGTAACTAGAACGCAACATGATTGGAACCTGCAGAATATTAGAGGATTGAAGAGAGAACAATAAAATTGAGAAAACTTTCTTCATATGCTAAGTACAGCACCTTCCCAATAAACACTTTCGGATAATCTGCAGTCTCTGTAACTTCCTCACAGTCATGTCCTTTCTTCATTACTCTGTATGACACATCAACATACAGTGGTGCAGAGTATGTCAAGTTCCTGAGTCTTGCTGATTTTGGAAATAAAGTAGCTGTCTCTCCATCAGCTTCAGTCATCATTGGCTTGCTGAGATAGATTTGACCAAAGCTGATCTTGTGCAGAGTCTAATGAAGAATATAACGGAAACTATAAGTCACAAGGACAAAGGTAAAATGTTGAATAATAAGATAATTCGAGTTCCACTGAAACAATATAGCACCGAAGGGAAAACTTGATAGAATTTGTGTTGGCTATGCTACAAGCTTTGGTATATGTTATTTTCTTCATGGATATTTTCACATATAGACTAGGATGGCATGATATATTGCTAGGAATTGCAAAGGATCAAAATGACCCAAAATCAGATTGTATTGCAGCCCCACACATATTAGCGAAGGCGACTGCTGTATTCAGACACTATCAAAAGATATCGGTATAGAGCTTCAACATTTTAATACAAGTTCCAATTAATAATCTTGCATACTTACCAAGGTTTTAAGGAAAGGATAAATATTTTATGTATTTACCGGTGGTTATTTCATAAATCCAATCCATGTCTTAAAAGACTTGTCCAAGAGAATTCAGAAAGGTCTTAGAGACTTATTTGCTTATCACAAGTGCTTTGTCATTATTGATTGATTTCACAGAAATTTTCAATGCTAATCTGCTAATTGTGTTTTTCCTTTGCAAGCACTTCTACTTGCATTATCCATTACTTGCAAATCACACCACGCAGCTCCTCAAGCAAATAAAGTACAAGTGGTCCAAAACCCATGAAACATGAGAGGTGCTATCTTCATCATAAGGTCAACCCCATAAATGCCTAGTACCAACTGAAGATCACTACAAATGCCCTCATCAATGTACAAAACTCACTCTAGAATCTTCTTGTGCTACCATTGTGAAACTCAAGAATTCCCTACCATATATGACACCAAGTGAACTTCAGCATGAGCTATCCTAGACACTAGTAGAACTGACCGATTCCACAACCCTCTGTCCACCAATGCCAGGGTGCAAAATTCACCCTCAGCCATAAAACTAGGCACTTGTTTTCGCACTAGTTCCAAAACCCTAAGTGGCCATCTAATGAAGCAGGCGCCCAGATAAAGGATGGCAAAGTGATGAGTGCAGACCATGGTAACGAGACACCCCGTCATACCAAGCTCCCCCCCAGCGCCCCAGCCTAATCGCCCAATCTAATCTAACAGCAGCAAATAGTGAACAATTCAAGCCACACTTGCAACGGCCGATCAGAGTGGGGCAACAACCATCCGGCAAACTCGGCCTGGCGGCCGGGGTTGTGCTGCGACTCGGGGCGGATCTCGATGTCGGCAGACTCATCGACAATCTCCTGCATGGTGTTCTGGATGAACTCGTCGAAGGAGTCGAGCTGCTGGCGCACGAGGCCCTTCTCCTCGAAGTAGGCGGAGATGACGGCCCAGGCGTCATCCTGCGTGATCTCTTCCTCTAGCTCGGGGTCCACATCCGCATCCTCCTCCATCTCGTCGGCGTCCCCGCCCCCGCCGCCGTACTGCAATACTTCCCATCTCGTCGTCCTCCTCCGCGGCGTACCCGCGTGGGCGCCGCCGTGCTGGTGATGCCCGCCGTAGCCCATCTCCATCCCCTCCTCGTACTCGTCATCCTCCATGGATGGAGAGCCCCTAGTGGCGAGCTGCTACGATGGGGGCGGGGTGGGGATCGACGTCTCGGCGAGTCGCCTCTCCCGAGAGCTAGAGACGGCGGTAGGGGTGGGGGTGGGGTTGCGGGGCGAAGTGGCGAGGGCAAAGCGGATTTGGGTTCTCTGATTTTGGTTGGGATCTCTGATTTTGGTTCGCAATATAGGAAGGAACAGCCGAAGTCGGTTTGGGGTTTCAGGCCGACCATGGGAGAACGGATGGGTTAATGGGCTTTTAAAGGTAAGTAAGTGAGGCCCAGTTTGACTAGGACGCTAGCTTCCAGTTAAAATCCCCTCGAAAAAAACCCCTTCGTGTTGAATACCGGAATCCCAGTGGTGAAGGTGTCATTGGGATGCTTGATTTCGAGAAGCCTTCAAAGGATTGAAGGTTTATTAGTGATCAAGTTTCAGTTCGTATGTGAATCGAGCAATGTATCATGCCTGGATGTATGCTTATCTAACTCTCTATGACTCTTAGATTTAACAAAATTTCATAATACCATTTATTCTAAATTAAGAATTTCATGATGACCATGTGTATACATTGTTAAACCTTTCATGTTTTGATTTATTTCATTCAAAAACTCTGTACAGTGTGTGAACACTCGGAACCAAAAAAACAATTATATATTTGTATATAAATACTTATGCTAAGTGGCATGTTATCGGAAAATCTTTCAGTTTTTTGATTGGAGATTTTTCATTCAAAACTTGCTCTGCACCATTTAACTATTTTAAGATGTACAAATATTGGAGGGAGTGGTGTGGCATAGAGACACTTGTTTTGAAATCGGACTTTACACCATGCTCATACACACTACTTTAACTTGCACAGACATGAAAGTCGTTTAAGTCGTTTTTGGTGCATAATGATTCCCTAAGAAAAAAATTCCACTGGCAAGACAAAGCGACGATGACTATCAAATTCTGTAATTCTCACTGAGCATTTGCACATCACCCAGCACCCCCGCCAATTACAAATTTACAAATTTGCAATTAGTCGTCGCGGAAGTCTGGTTCCCTTGGCTTTGGCATGGGCATGAGGAGCTCGGGCACAGTGGGCACGGGGGCCCTCCTGGAGCGCTGGCGGTGCACGCCGCGCATGGCGTTGGCCGCGAAGCGCGACACCAGTACGGTGGTCCTAATCCCCTGCTGGACCTGCCGTCGTCCTCCTCGTCCTCCTTGCGCCGCAGCTCGGCCGCCCTGCGCTTGAGGTGGCGGCGCCACGCGGCCTGGATGTAGGTGGCCGCCCAGGTGCGCCACTGCTGGGAGTAGAAGCGGAACGTGTGCTGCACCGCCTTGCTGTGCATGCGGCGGAACTGCCCCGCCACGAACTTGAGCTCCTCGGCGTGCAGCGCGAAGGCCTCGACCTCGGAGAGCGCCATGACGGTGCGCGTGGACGACGGCAGGCAGGCCCCGCCTTGGGGTCGAGCGCCCACGTGAGCAGCTCCTCCCCGCAGAAGTCCGACTCCTGGAGCAGGCTGCGGTTGTAGAAGCCCGTGCGCCCGCCGTCGGTGGTGATGCTCTCCAGGGTGCCGCGGATGATGAAGACCATCTGGTCCACGGGGTCCCCTCCCGGGTGATGTAGGTGCGCTCCGTGCACAGGCTGGGCTTGAGGCGCTCGCAGATGGCGTCCAGGAGGCGCTCGTCCATGTTGGCGAAGAGCGGCACCCGGCGGACGAGGCCCAGGCAGAGGTGGCGCTTGATGTCGCGGCGGAGGTCCTTGGGCAGGTTCTGCACCAGCGCCTCCTCGTCCACGCCGTGGGTGTTGAGCCACTTGTACTGGTCGTAGCGGCGGACGCGGTCGCGCAGCTCGGGGGCAGCAGCCGGTGGTGCATCCACTGCTCCGAGTCGCGCTGCTTGACGCGCATCTCCTCCAGGCGCACGGTGAGGGACTGGAGGTACGTCTGGATGTTGCCGATGAGCATGGCCATGAGGATGAGGCCGAAGATGGCGAGCGCGATGGAGAAGAGCGCCTCCCCGGTGTAGATGCTCGTCTTGAGGCCCTGCCCGAGGGTGCTCAGGTTGGCCAGCCCCCACCAGAGGCAGAAGAGCAGCTTGGAGGCGGTGTCCTTGGTCTTGAGCACGTCCGACGTGACGGCCGGCGAGTAGATGCCGTAGTTGAAGGGGATGCTGCCGTCCCGCTTGGGCTCGCAGGTCTCGTTGATCACCTGCATTTCGATTTCAGTCTCGTTCTCATAGTCTCATACAGTAGCTGACTCCTCTTAATGAAAGACGGACCTGCCGCGTGATGGTGCGCCACTCCAGGAACCCCAGCTGCCGGTCGTTGCCGCAGTACATGTAGATGTGGTTGCACCCCGGGAACTCGTCGCACGCGTTCCGCCAGCAGTCGCTCACGCGCTCGATG
Source organism: Hyparrhenia diplandra (assembly GCA_015847255.1). Taxonomy (NCBI): domain Eukaryota; kingdom Viridiplantae; phylum Streptophyta; class Magnoliopsida; order Poales; family Poaceae; genus Hyparrhenia; species Hyparrhenia diplandra. Next base: position 11,995 of record JADLZK010012695.1, read on the forward strand.
GACAGCAGGTACCAGAAGGCGCCCACGATGTGGCTCGCCAGCATGTACCACAGCAGGTAGTAGGCGGCGCCGGCGTAGGCCGTCTCGGCGAACACGCCGCTGGTGCGCTTCAGCTCCGAGGAGATGGGGTAGATGCGCACCACGCGCGGGACGTACTGGAGGAAGACGATGAAGAGCAGGCTGTTCTTGGTGTCCAGCACCGCCGTGCCCTTGGACCGGTGCAGAAACTTCCAGATCACCACCTGCGGCAGCGGGAGCACGGACGCGAGGTCGGCGGCGAAGAAGCGCCGCATGTAGCGGCCGCGCGATGAGCGCCGTGTCGATCACCAGCTCGCCGCGCCCGAAACACCCGCGACGACGGCTTGATGTAGGCGGTGCGGAACTGCAGCGCGATGCGGCCCAGGAAGAAGAGGTCCACCACGCTGCGCACCACCGTGGTGGAGATGGCGAGCCAGCGGTCGATGCCCACGCACAGGTTGCCCTCGTCGGTCACCATGGGCAGGTAGAAGAACATGGGGTCCACGGCGATGGCCACGATGCACGAGATGAGGAACGCGCGGTTCAGCCGCACCAGCACCGGGTCCTGCGGGTCCAGGATGCGGCGGGAGGTGTTCTTCAGGTCCTCCTGGAACACGGCCGCCATGGTGGCGCCGGCCCGGATCGACCGCCCGATCGTGCGCAGCTGCGCCGACCCCTGCGTGATCACGCCGCGGGCCAGCGACTCCGAAGGCATGAACCGCCGGCGGGACGCGCTGACGCTCACGCCGGCGCCGGCGCCATAGTCCATCTGGAATGCCGACTGGTCGTACGACATCCTGATCGAACGTGTGCTTGATTATTTTATTTATGGCCGGCGATACGCTCCGGGGCAGGGGAAGGAGGCGCCTCCAGGGGATCTGTCAGAAAACTCATTCATCGTGTCGCCATCGATCGCGCGAGAACCATGATCGGTTCGTCACTGCGTTCGTCTCTCCTGCACAATCAAGATGAATGCTTTTGTAATCGAGTTAATCACCAAATTCTTGCACAATCAAACGGGCGATCCGCCGAACGGCAAGAATACAGTTGTAATTTTAAAACAATCACTGTTGCTGATGGACATTGAAACATGCATCATCACCTGGAGTTTCTCCCAAATTCATCCATCAATCGACGTTGAGAATTTTGCCTCTTTGCTCATTCCCCATGTTTCACTCCCCGCCGTTGCGGCATGCCACTGGACCTCAATTGGGCCGAGACTATCGGCACCACACGGTCCAAACCCACCCACACAACTGACGACCCACCTAAAATAGACAGCACTGACCACCGTCCGATCTCTATTTCCCTTGGCTGGATCGACGACTGACGACGACTGACTCTTCCAGTTCCAGGTTCCGACCCGCCGCCGCATTTCGTCCGCCTGCCTCCCAAAAAACCCCAAAACCCCACGAAGACAGAGAGAGATGCCTCTGCCGCCGCTGCCGCGGCTGCGGCGTTTGCCGGCGGCGCTTTCGTGCCGGCGCGGGGCCTCCTCGAGGCGCGCGTCCCGTGGGTGCGGGACCGGGCCCTCGACCACGTCGTGGAGCGGGAGGCGCACCTGGTGCCGTTCCTCCTCACCAAGGACGCGCTCCTCGCCGCCACGCCGCCGCCGCACGCCGTGCCGCTGCACTCGCTGCCCTCCACCATCCCCTTCCCGTACCGCCCGCTGCGCTTCCTGCGGGAATACCCCTCGGCGTTCGCGCTCTCGCCGCACCCCGTCGAGGTCTCCCCCGACGCCCCGGCTCTCGGCGCTGCACGCCGCCGAGGCGCAGGTCGTCGACGCCACCCTCCCCGACGCCGCTGACCGCCTGCTCCGGCTGCTCATGCTCGCCCCTCCCCGCGCGCTCCCGCTCCGCCTCGTCGCGCGCCTCCGGTTCGACCTCGGCCTCGCGTCCGACTTCCAGCGCTCGCTGCTCCCCAACTACCCGGACTACTTCGCGCTCTCCCCGGACGGCAGCCTCCTCGAGCTCGTCTGCTACAGGAAGGACCTCGCCGTGTCGGCGATGCAGGCCTACGCGCAGCGCACCGGCGGCTACAAGGTTGGCGACGCGGTCGCCTTCCCACTCTCGTTCCCCAGAGGATTCGAGCTGGACAAGAAGGTGCGCAAATGGCTGGACGAGTGGCAGAGGCTGCCGTACATCTCGCCCTATGAGGATGGGTCACACCTGGCGCCAAGGAGTGACATCACGGAGAAGAGGACTGTGGCGGTGCTGCACGAGGCCCTGAGTCTCACAGTGGGGAAGAAGATGGAGAAGGAGGTGATGGTCAAGCTCGGGGAGGCGCTGCGGCTGCCACCGGGGTTCAGGAAGGTGGTGGCTAGGCACCCTGGGATTTTCTACCTGTCGCACAAGCTGAGGACACAGACGGTAGTTCTCAGGGAATCATACCGGAGGCATATGCTTGTGGACAAGCACCCCATGATGGGGATAAGGTATCAGTATCTGCATTTGATGCATATGGGAATGGAGGAGGTTGGAAAGGGCAAGGGCAAAGGTAGAAGGAGTAGTCGCAATGAACAAAACATTGTGGAAGAGTTTGGTGCTGCAGGGGAGGATGATGAAAATGAGGAGGAATATGATGATGAAGATGACGAAAACGAGGTGGACGAAGAAGACATGGAAGCGGGTGTTGTGTCCGAGGATCACGAGAGTGATGACGACGTTGATGAGGATACAGAGGAACAAATTTCTCATTGATTTTTGAACTGGGGCAACCGCTATTTGCTTGTACATCTCTTTGTCTGGACTGCATGAATGTGCAGGGAACACAGAAATACAGATGTACGATCGACTCTGGTGACAGGTAGAGACCCTATTAGAAGATAGAGCATGTTTTTGTTTAACTCAATTGTGAAGTACTTAGTGACATTCAAGTGTATCCTCAATTGTTGTATCACCGTGGCTTCACATAAGTTACTCATCTAAGAGCTGACAACAATTGCCATCTCTACTGCATTATGGAGTTGTCAGTTAGGTATAATATAATCAATATTCAATAATTTAGTTTGGTTTTACTGCAGAGGTGAAATCCTTTACTCAATTAACTACTACCCAATTTTCATGCCTATGCGTTTTGTGATCACTTAGTTTTGGTTTTGGTATTCCATTCTCTTACTATCGCACATCCATATTCTATTTTGTACCTTTGAGGGAAGCTCTTATGTTTAAAGCCGTATATGATGACATGATACCAGATATCGAAGGTTCTGTCCACTTGCCGCAGTCAAACGAGTGCATTTTTTAGTTTAAGATGTTTGAATAGGGTGACAATTAGTATATATCCTGTATGTGACATGACTGCAGTACAAAAGCATCTCATGATTTCCAATTAACTGCTTTTTGATAGATGGCTAGCCTGTATTTTTTAAAAAAAAACAGATTTATGACTTTGGTTATCTTATCCTAGAGTTCAGTATATATAGTGTCAACTTATTTCACCTGAGCCACTAGATTTAGGAATTTGAAATGTGATGGACCAGCTTGATTATGTATCTTATGTTTTTTTCTTTTTTCCCAATGTATAATCGAATCCCAGAGTGCTCAACGCTAAAAAAACCATCCTCATTATTTTTGCAACTTTTCAAAGATATGCTGCTAGATATTATTATTTTTTGAAAATATTGGTGATTGTTTTAAGTTAACAGATATTGCTATGATCTAGCGTTATTTTTGCCTAACCTTTAATTCGGTTAATATACTGGATGGAGAAATTGCAGGTGCTGAAATAGATCCAGCATCCTGAAGCTGTGTTTTGCTATAAATGTTGACCTTGTGCTTAATTTGATTCCATTGTATATTAGGTAGCTGTAAACCTAGATTGGTATGTGCACATTTTTGCTCTTCTACTGTCTTTTTGTCTGTTTCTTTCTTTCTATTTTCATGAGTCCTATATTGCATATGTAGTAAATTGTAGCCTTCTATATGTTTTTTTATTTACTATATGATTTTGCTGGTTCATGTTACCAGGTTAGTTAGTGAACAAAAGTTACAATCAGATCTTGTTACAGCTTCAGTCCAGTATTGTTAATGTAGTGCTCTCTGTCTGGCTGAAAGGAACGATCGTATGAATGTGTCCTAGCAAAAACATGAATAAGCTGGAACCTCAAGCAAAGTTTACATCAGTAGAGAATTTTTAAATTTTCCCTTTGTGAAATCACCATTTGATTCCTTGTTTGCCAAAAATACAATGTCCACAAAACCTGATAGTCAGCAAGGTCATTCTCTCAGTCTCACTGATGCTCAAAAGTAGGGTATCATCTGAAACTTGACTGTAGTCCATGTATAATTAATTATTTTCAGACAAAACAGAATGTTTCAAAATCATATTGGTGATCGCACCATTCAAAACTTATACGAGTGACACAGAGAACAATTCCCCTGCTGATGCTGATCCCAGTTGTTTTTATGCATTAGCCATGTGATCTGAAATGGTTAGATGTCAAAACCATAAATATTATCTTTGTGTCTTACATGGCAGTTCATTTGCTTTACATTGCTAATACTACATCCGTGGCCACTTGTTTGATTTCCTCCCTCAATTCATGAGCTATGCTGGTCCAACAACTATATTGCCTGTCATGAATAACATATTTAGCAATAGGTTCTGCCTAAAAATTAGCAATGTTGGTCCTATATATGTTTTTTGGAGTTACATTAGGATTTCGCTCATCTGAGCTTGTTCTTCATTATTTGTATCACTGTGGTTCAGTACTATCAATATGCATGTGATGCCTTTTGCTTTCTTTTGCCATACAGGTGAGGAGCAAGTAAGCTAGCAATTTCAAAAAGTGCACCGCTCTTATGTTAGACCGCAGTAAGAAATCTTTCCCATTATAACCAAATTCTAGAATCTAGATCCGTGGCAAAAATACTGAGGAGCCTTTCAGAGCCTTTTGCAACTGAAACTGAATAAAGCATATCTTTCGGTGTTTTGTTTCTATATGTTAAAATTTGAAAATTCAATCTAAAAGAACACTACACACTGAGTGAAACATGTTACTCAGTTACTTATTCTCAAACTGGATAGTTCTCATTCTTTTCTCACGTTGGTTTGCTGAGGGTTTAGTGGGAGGGTCTGTTACTATTGATTTGCTTTGGTAAATTTCTCTTATAGTCCCATTCTTCAGCATATTTAGTTGATTATAAGATTGGAAATACCAAATAGGCAACAAAGGCGATGGTGAAGAAATAGCTTTGACACATTCATTGTATTGTCAAATCTTTTTTTCTTTTAACTGAAACAAGCAAAACACTGCCTTCACTTGTTCTTCAGCTGCCCCTTCAGTCAAGCCTGTTGGCAGATCTTAGGAATTCACTGGGACTTAGCAGGAGATTTGTTTTTCCAGATAATGAGACAAGCAAAACAGCAGTTCTGACACTCCTTTATGGAGATCTTCATCATTGCTGCTTGGCAGATTTGAAGCAAAGAAACAACTTCATCTTTGACAAGGGTTGTCCTTCCCTGGAGTCTTGGAAGCGCCTCTCCTAGTTTTGTAGGTCTCCTTGTGTGTTTTGGCTTGGGTAAAGCCTCCCTTTACAGTCTCTTTTTTTTTTTACCATTAAATCTCTACAGTGGTGGGCCTCCCCTGCTGTATTTTACGCTCAAAAATACAGTTATGTTATGTGAAAATCATATAAAAGCATGTTCATTTACATAACAGGGCAGGCTAAGTTGTATGGCTGACAAGGTAAGAAATAGCATGTAATCATCAGTGCAGTTGTTTAATACTTTCCAGTTGAATTCTGCCATGTGATTAATCACCTGCTAAAGAAACGAAGTACTTGATGAAAAGGAAAATAAAAGGTGTTCCATTTGGATCTGTAGTTGCTATCCCAAAAGCAATAAAATCAGCTTAGCTCAAACACCATGTGTACTGCTGGAGTACTGGGCACTTCTTAGTCATCTTAGCTGTCTATTCTGCTGATACCGAGTTACGTTTTCAAGAGTACATTTTTGAACCTACATGCTAAACATTCTGAATGTTCTTTCCATTTAACTTTGAATTATGAAGTTTTAGTTTGTAGAAGTTCTGATATGCACATTCTGCAGTCTCGTGTCTTGTTCTTATAACTTGATGACTCAGTGATTATAATGTTGTTCATTTTCCTAGTCAGTATATTTTGCATAACAGTTACATAATTACATCGTTTGGTCCTTCATTTCCACTGGCTAAACTGAAGAATAAACTACTTCTACACTAGCTGTAGCAGTCCTGTTTACATTCATCAGTATCCTCGATACAGGCACTTGCACTCTTGTTGCCATTTTATTGTATCCTTCTACCATATATAGACTCTGTAAGACTGTAACTGTGTCTGTAGATACTCATATCTGTCCAAACTTCACGCATTTTTTTTTTTTTCTCTCATCCATTGAATGCAGAGATGTCATATTTCAAACTTTTTGGTGGTTGGTTCTAGTTGTAATCCCAACTCCACTGTTTCAGAACTGATACTATTATAGACAAAAAGGCACTTCAAATTGGTTGTGCCACTTGTGTTCCTCTGTCCAGACTACTTTAGACTATCTGTTGGACTATCTCTCCATTGTTCACTCCACCACCTAACTCGTTTTCTTGGCATTCTGGAGAAATATTTTTTTTTATTGTTCTTTCTGTGGCCACTAACCGAAACACCTATGCAGTCAAAGATAAACACAGTCAGGTCCGCACACAAAAGAAACACTCACCTACTACTGACACCCCATTTGTCTCGGTTCTTTACTTTGTTCAATTGAGTCGTGGCATATAACATGGATTTCCCTTTAGGTCACCAGATACCCTGTCCTGATTTATTGGGCACAACCATGTGACTGAGCAAACTATTGGGGAGAATAAGTACTACCAGGTGAGGTGATACAACCACAGTGTCATCTGCAGATCGAAACGATGGTCAATGAATTGAATTCCATCTCCATGTGCAACTGCCTAGCCTATAGCATGAATTGAGCACCAATGCCTGATCAATGCCTGATCAAAGCGTGCAAGTCTCCAGTTCACCTGCGTCAATTGCGGAGATTGATTTTGACAGGGATCTTCCCGGTGGTTTGTATTTGTGCACCCCCAGAATGTGAGCATTGACTGATTCCTGGTCCTAAAGATCAAGTCCAAGCTCCAAATGTATCTTCAAGGGTGTGTTCTCATCTCATAGTTTCGGATTTGGTATTCTAAGCGTGGACTAACATTTCACGTTCTTCTTCCAGGGTTAACAGGTTGAATCGATGAAGACTGCGATCTCCATCGGTCGTATCTTTTCCTTTGATCAATTGGGTCATGACATATAACATGGGTCCTCACTCGCTGGGCATCACCATGTGACTGAGCACCAGACTGCTGGTGCTGGGCAGTAACTACCAACTGATAGATACTATCATACAGCAGTGTCCCTGGCAGATAGACAGTGGAGCTCCATCTCCATGTGCAGCTGCCGCTCCTCTAGCACAGACGCAGCATCAATGCCTGCTCACTTTGCTCAGGGCATATTGCCGTGTCTCCCTACATGGACACAGATCAAGCATGTCTCGTGTGAAGGGTCCCAGCAAATATCTTCGAGGTTAATGTTGATGTCGTCAAGGATCTGGACATGGCTCATATTCTGGTTCCGAAGACCCATCCATGCACAAAGGTGCCTTAAGGTTAGTAATCGTATTCACGTAGTCCAGAATCTGAACACGAGATACTTTGGTTGCCAAGATATTCCATGCCCAACATCCATGTTTCCTGGGCCACAAAGTAGGGCCGCGCCATGTGCCCAAAGTGTTACATCTCGCCAAGGATCCCCTGTTCTTCGCGACGGCCAACTGATAACCAACCCGGGGACACACTCACTCACCAGTCTGCTGCCTGTCTGATTCGGTCAAGAAACTGTTTGTGGCCCCAAGCTCAGTCAGACTGGAGTAGGACCTGCAGTTGGACTTAAACAAGCATTTTCTCCGTGTCATCAGATGCACAAGGTCATTATCTTAGAAGACTGCAATTAGTGGAACCAATGAGAGGGGCCAGAACGCCCATGCATAATTGAGATGAGATGAGATGAGATGAGATGGGATGTGACATGCCACCACCAGAAGTCCAGGACCGACGTCTCCTCCTCCACATAAACGGGGCATCCGGCGGCCGGTAGCAAGCATATCTCTGTCGTCGAGACTCGTCGTGGACTCAATCCTGGACCTGGGACTCCGGCTACCTAAGCTACTCAGCAGTTGTTTTATGCTGCTCTAGCCTCCTAGTGTTTGGTGCCGGGGCATTTTCCTAAGCTACTTGCGGATCATGCAGCTACCCGACTGGCTAGTGGCTACTTGGGCACAAACTCTAGCACTGGGAAGGTAATATTCGGACTAATCGGAGCTGCATGATTCGTCATTTGGTCAGGTTTTGGGACTTGGAAGTCTTGATTTGCTGCTGACTGGAGCCTGCAGGCCACAAGTACTGGAGGAATCCTGCGTAGTGGTAGAAAGATCGATTGAGATCGGAGTTGCACAGCATTGGCCCTTGTGATTTCCAGGGATAGAGCCGAGGACACGGGGAATCAACGTCCTGCATTAGCACCTCATGGACACCCAGCCACACATTTTAAAATATCCGTTAACTACTAGATTGATTCTGGTTAGGTGATCAGTAGCAATTTCTGGCCGGTGACAAATGTCAGATGGCGTATTTTTATAATTTATTAGTATGGGAGATCAAGTTTCTGCGGATCAAACAATGGATATCTTCCAGCTCAGCTGTGCCAAGTTCATGAGCCACGTAGAGATCTACATAGATCGAAAGCACCCAGTCGTTTTCTTCAGAACACGCATGCGGGGGCTGATCAAGTGTTTGGCTGCGTTGGATTGTGCATTGCTTGAGCCAGAAAGTGCGGAGTAAAGAAATGTTGTGGGAATCCTGCGTCGAAAAGCAGGACCTAATAAGATGGTCTCAAACCTTCCAAGAGATGACGTTCCATCTCGAATTTCTTTTTATTCGGCCGGAGATGGCATCACTGCATACGTACTCAAACATTCCAGCAACGGTTGCTTTTGGTACGTACTCTACTAGTCTTTTCTTCAAGGTATTTAATACTTAATTGCTATCTACGCTTATGATGATGGTCGTTCATGCTAGTTGTCGTCATCACGAATCAATGATTGCAGAGTTTGGCCATCGGCCCCTAGCTAACTGGCCATTTTAGCTTTGTTTAATCAGTGGTTTCTCGCTTTCTTTCCAAAGTTACACTGTAGGGAAAGCACAGCACGTGTGCAAAATTTAGCCAGCTTTATGTTTGGCATGAAGTTATATATTGTGATGTCACTAATTTTTTATCCCCAGAGGATGGCAAAGAGATTTACTGTAATTATAAAAACTTGACCTGTAGGGAAAAAAAATCGTTCCGGTGAAATCATATTGAGGGCTCATTTCGATCATTCATTCCCTTACGGATTGTAGGGGATTGAGGGGTAATTTTAGTTCAGTTCTCCCTGTGTCCCCGTTCGTCGATAGCAAGATTTCATTGGCTGCAATGAGATACAACAATGCACTAGTGCTTCCTCTCTCCAGTCTCGAACAGAGTCCTAGAAGGCTCCCTCTCTCAACCACACTTATATGATATATCTAGGTATAGGTAGACATGTTCTATGCTTTTCCTATTTTTTGATTTTTCCCTTTGAGGACGCCCTAAGAACAAAGAAGGGAGGAAAAGATCGAGCGATGCCACTTGTTTGATGTCATCTATCTTTTCCCCTATCAAGTTGTTTTATTGATGTCTACAAGGATCCATTCATGTATAGGGTTCCTTTACAACGATGAGAGAACTTCACCAAATGAAGTTACAAATTGTGTGTTCTTATCTATCTTCTTTTTCTGTGACGTAAATTCTCCCAATACGTGCTTTGTTAGTTGGTTGCTTCGACACATCATCAACTAATTAGGCAATAATTGGCCAAACATCAAAGCCTATTTGAAAAGTGCTGGGACCTAACAGTAGGATTATCCTAGTTCACCTTAACACCGTTGCACTAATATATATAAACACTGTAGTATACGTAAACAAAGGCACGTCTGCGAGATAAGGACAAGGACTGCCCCTGCTACTACTCTGTACACCCGCTCGCAGCTTTGCAGCATTTGCATGCGCGCTTTGCACACTGCTGCATATAAAAAGTGGCCTCGCAAGGACGAATTGAAGTAGCTTTCTTGCCCCTCTAATCAGTCCTTTAAAAAAGAACAGAAAATCGTGTGGTTTTGGCCTTGCTTTGAGCTGAGCTGAGCTGAGCTTTGGATCGTACGGAAATGGGCGGTCCGGCCAGTGACGAGTGACGACCAACCCGGTCGAAGGATGCCAAGATTCGGACGTTTATGTCGTTGTCGTCTGCGGATCGATCTGCAGGCCTCTTTGCGTCTGCTTTTTGTTTTCGTTTAGAGGGAAAGCTTGGTCGGTAACCTATACTATGATATCCGTGGGGTTGGATAACGCGTTTATTGTTCCAAATTCTTGACCAGTCTGATCCATCGAGCATACGGTACTGTTTTGCATAGTGATAATGCTACCTTTTATCCATTTGGTCACAGGTGGCTTAGGGCACCGGTAAGGGTATAAGTCTTTTACTAGCTATAAGCCAACTCTATAATAGTGCTAGCTCTCAGTAATAGCTCTCAACCCGGTGATGGTTTGGTTTGAACCGGTTTTTTTGGTTTGGTTTTACATGTGGTTCAATTTGGTTTGGTTCAAAACGGTTTGACATCTATAATGGTTTGGTTTTTTGGTTTGGTTTGGTTTGGTTTAATAGTTTTAATGGATGAGAACGGTGTAACAACAATAAAGTGCAACTGCTAGCTAAAGTGATGCCGCCTACAACTGCTAGCTAGACCATTTAGCTAAAAAACAACTAAATGGTTTGGATTGGTTTGGACGAATGAGTCAATGGTTCGGATTGGTTTGGTTTTTAAGTGTAGTATAGTGTATATGGATTGGTGTGGATTTGGTCTTGTTCTTGAACTATTACCAGGTGCTCGTAGCATGATGAAGCCCATATAACGCTCACATGATCTTGATGATCTTGGATGTGTGTACGAGCCTAGCTCTTGATCAAGAGCTAACTTTTTTCCTCCTTCTATTAAAATATAAAAAACAATGTTCACAACAATCTTATGAGCTAACCATTGCTTAGATCTGCGAGTAACCCTCGTCCTCGTTAATGTGGAAAACAAAGAGCATTATGGTCCAGTGATGGAGTGGTGTTTATTATTATTATTTTTGGCTTAGCGGAGCTCAAAAACAGTTTTAGAAAAAGAAAACATATAGTAAAAAGATGGAGCTAGCAGAAGATAGTATGAATTTTCAGATCCATCCGACAGCCACCTCATATGAGAGCCGGCTTTACGGAGCTCCACTTTAAAAGAGCGATTACATTTTAACCTATTTAGAAGGGGAAAAAAACACTTCTAAAGAGTGATTGCACAGCTAGAGTGATAATAATAGCAATCCCCCTGTTCCTGAATAAATTAATATCTAAAGTTATCTTAAGTTAATTTTTCTATGTTTGTCCAAATTCATATAAAGAAAGCATAGACCTATTCTATATCGCACCTTATAATTTTATTACTTGTCTTGTCCCACAATAAATCATTTCCTGGAGTTTAGACAATATGTATGCCGAAGCTAGCTCAGTTGTTGACTGATAGCGAAAATATCCACCGAGGTCACGCAAGTTTGGAATTCATTTTGGCACGAACTTGGGCTATTGCTATGGCTCGCATGGATGCTACGTTGCCACCCAAAAATTGGCAAATCAAGTGCTAGCAGGTCGGCACATTTTTAATTTTTGACACAAGAACGGAGGAAGCAGCCACGGGCGCGCGGCTGTCCACATTTTCCCGTACGTGCCACCACCGCGGCTGGGCTGCCACGACGAGCCGGCAACGCCCAGACGTCGTCGATGGCTCGCACAGTTGCGCCGCATCAACGGCGTTGGCGGCGCGGCAACAACGACGGCCGGCGCGGTCCCGGCAGGTCGCCGTCCGTCCAAACGGTCGCCGGCGCTTCGGTTGCAGCCGCGCGCGCGCGAGCGAGGACGCGTGGGGGCCGCGGGGACGCACGCTCGCGGTCGCGGAGCTGGAGTTCCCTGGCATGCATGCAACTATGCAAGGCGGACAGAGCCAGCCGGGGATAGGAGCGCGCGCGCGTCCGTCCTTGTCTCGCGGCCGGTTGCCGATATGATGCCGATGGGCGGCCGGATCGACGGCGAAATGCTTGATCGCGAGAGCGGCGGTGGCCTTATTAGGTTTAGCAACTCTTTGCCCCCGGCCGCGGACGGTTTGACTGCACACGCGGATCCGGGCATGCATAAACACCATACCGTCGTCTCGATCGATCAGATATTTGAACGTCAGTCATCAGTGTCCGCGCGCGTCTTCAGGTAGCCAAGATCGATATAGTACATAGTATTTGCGTGTACGTGCTTCATCCATTCAGTGCTAGCTGCCTGTGATCTGCTAGGAGTACGTAGGTAAATCTGTGTATATATGTGGGCGGTGGCGCTGCCGCGCGGGATCCCGGTGTCGCGGTCGCACTGGGACGCGGATCGACGTGATCGGGATGTGCGCGTGGTCGGCGCGATCTGTGCCGCGCGCGGCGTCTTCGCGTACGTGCCGGGCGCGGCGCACGACAAAAGCAGCGCCGTCCGAGCAGCGGCCCCCGAAAGGGACAGACCCCTGCCGGCCGGCCGGCCGTCTCCGCGAGACCGCATGAGAGCAATGCGGCTTATGCGGCGGGCCGGCTATACAACAATTAGTCTTTTAGTTGGCTACAAAGTTTCTTTTATTATTATTTGTTTTCCCTTTCCTATTCATCCTCACATCCATATCTATTGGGACCCACTAACGGCGCATCCGGTGCCCAGCTTGGTCTTTGAAACAAAGAAGCTTCTCTTCTCTCTCTTCCTTTCTTCCTCCACGCCATCAAAATTGCCGACTGGGGATTGGCTTTATAGCATTATTATTGTACTTTGCTCCCGAAAGCAATGCGGTTGCGGTGGGCCGGCGTGCGTGTTCCCGCTCCCGGTTCGCCGGAGCGGGTGTGAAACACGACGGCTAATAGCTACTCCGTGACATCACATTGTTCATGCCGCTAATTATTCTTAGTCTCACTTACTTGGCCGCCCAAGCCGAAAGCATTCAGTAGCAACAGCCAGCCACGAGAAGTCAGCGTATGGCCGAGCCCACGCACTCACACGAAAAGAACGCAACGCACGCGGGCAAATTTAAAACAGATCTGGAAGAACTAAACCTTGTCCTGCCTCTTGGCATGGAGCTGACAGAAAAGAATCGTTGCATCTGGAAGAACTTTTTTTCGTATATATATAAAAAAATCTGTGAGAAGAATCAAGAGTATGCATTCATTCAGAGATTCAGTTCAGAACCGGAGATTCAGTTGAACTGAGCGAACAAAACTGTTGCCCAGTGAGCCGACCGACCGACTCGGAGATTCTTTCCGACGAACGAAGCACATTCATTCATTCCACACAATCACAATGTCCCTCGACACTCAACAGCATCTGGAAGCTCTCACCTACAGCGACGAACGGCATCAGAGACGACAAACACCCCATTTCACCTCAGTTAGCACAAAGGCCATCAGAATCGACTCCACTTGGGAATATCCACAACAGCAGCAGCAGCAGCGTCGTCCAATCCAAACGCACACGGTCCTACGACATCAGAGCACAGTGGTAGGAAAAGAACCGAAGAGCCCCCACACAAGTGGTCAAGTGGACAAAGCAGAGAAGCGGGCTTCGCATCGCATCGACAACGAAGGCTCTGCTCTGCTCTGCTTGTCCCGGCGCCGGAAGCACAGAGACAGAACAGGAGCGCCCCCCCACACATGACGACACACAGATACTGTACTACGACTGATGAACAGAAGCGAAATTGGCCCTCTGAACAAAGAAACGAAATTGGGTCTCTGAACAAAGAAACGAAATTGGGTCTTCTCTGAACAAACAAAGATGGAGACAGAAACCGTCACCGTTCTTATTCTTATATCATCAAATCATATATTATACTACTATGAACAAATGTACACACACTGATAGAGAAGCCAAGCCAGCAACACCTCAGCAGCAGCAGCAGCAGCAACTGGGTGGCAATGGCGAGCAAGTAGCAGCAACCAAGATCCTAGGCACTCCAGTCCACTGGACCGAGTGACAACAACTAGAGCTGGATGCATATCCATGTCATCAAAAAAAAAAGGGATAAAGCGAAGAATAATCTATACTAAGCAAGAGGCGCCACCAGCTGAGCTCTGGTAGTAGCTCCGTCTCTAGAAGCAAGAAGCACGAGCTGAAAAGCTACGAGCTGGGCGCCTTTCTTCTCTATCCTACTGCCACTATCTCAATTTACACACTAGTGTGAAATGAAATGAAAAAAAGAAGGCAACTACCAACTGACTGTGGTGTGGGGGACGGGAAGACCCCGGGGAACTGATCTCGGCTCCCTCTGGTGACTTCTCCCCTGATCCGATCCGATCCGACCATGGCTCATAGCTCCTCTGTTCCAAGAAACGTGGAGTGGAGCTCGCTCAGCTCAGGCCTGGGCCTCCAGCTCCTTGTCCGTGATGAAGGTGCCGTGGAAGCCGAAGGGCACGCGGGACGGGAGCTGGACCGTGGCCTCCAGCCGCATGTCGGCGGCATTGACCACCAGCAGCCCGACGTGCCGGCGCGCTCGTCGTGGACGAAGGTGAGCACGTAGCCGTCGTCCTCGCCGCCGCGCGGGTGCGCCGCGGCGGGGTCCATGGGCACGAAGCAGGGCTCGCCGCCGAAGCGGCCCTCGCCGTAGTCGAACTTGGTGAGCTCGCCCGTCTCGAGGTCCACCTTGGCGAAGCCCGAGACCTTTGGGCCACGGCTCGGCCACCGCGAGGTACGCGTACCGTGTCCGGCGGCCCAGGAGGTTGCGGTTCACCATGCCCACCTCCAGGTTCACCTGCTGCGCCGGCGGCAGCACGGCGCGGCGCGTGGACCGGCCCGTGCGCGTGTCCAGGCGGATCTCCGTGAGCACGCTCTCGAGGCGCTCGTCGGACTCGTTGAAGATGGAGTCGGCGGGGGTCATGCAGGAGCCGATCACCACCACCTCGCCCGTCGCCTCGTCCTCCCACGCGTTCCACAGGTGGAAGCAGAAGCAGTCCGGCACGTCCACCCACACCATCTCCGACGCGTCCGCGGCGTGCTTCGGGAGCACGCCGAAGCGCGACGTCTTCTCCTTGTCCAGGACCACGGGCGAGCCGCCGCGCAGCATCTCCTGGAGCTTGAACACCACCTGGTGGTCGGGCACGACCACGAAGTTCTCGGTGATGGCGAAGTCGTGGATCATGGTAGGCTGGTCCAGCGGGATCTCGACGTCGTCGGACTTGGTGCCGTCGGGCCTGAAGTAGAAGTACTTGAGGTACGGCTTCTTGATGACGTCGTAGCTGAGCGCGTGGAGCTCCCCGGTGACGGGGTCCAGCTTGGGGTGCGCGATCATGGCGCAGCCGAGCTGGCCGTCGAAGTCGTAGCGTCCGACGGTCTCGAGGTCGCCGTCGTCCGCGACGCGGACGTGGTAGGGGAGGTCGTCCTCGGACATGGCGAGGAGGCGGCCGTTGAAGTAGACGAGGCCGGCGTTGGCGACGCCGGTCCCGGCCGAGGGATCGACGAGGCCGCACGCGGCGCGCGCGTAGAAGAGGGCGAGGCGCGCGATCCCAGAGTGGCCGTGCAGCTCGCCAATGGCCTTGGGGAAGACGGGGCGTCCGATGGCGCGCTCCTGGGTGAGGCGCGCGGTCTCGGTGAATCGGCACGCGTAGGACTCGGCGACGCCGTTGCGTATCCTGAGCGCGTGCACCATGCCGTCGCCGTCGAAGAGGTGGTGCCCGGCGACGGGGTCGAAGCAGGGGTTGGCGCCGTTGCGCGCGTACACGCCGTTGATGAAGGGCGGGATGCGTCCGGAGACGGGGAGCTCGCGCACGGGCGGCCTCTCCCCGACGGGCGCGAAGTTGCCGGCGATCTGCACGGCCGGGTCGGCCGTGCTGGGCAAGCCGTGGGGCCGCTCCAGGACGTTGGCCACGAACCCTTCCTCGAACGCGTCGAGCGCGGCCGCCGCGGCACGCTGGAAGAAGTTGAGCTGCTCGCCGCTGGCGCCGGACGCCTTCCGCGCTGGCGCCGCGGCGTGCCTCGGGACGGCAATGGCGGCGGGCTTCTTGGACGGCGCCGGCAGCTCGGCGGGCTTGTGGAACGGCGCCTGGAGGCGATCGGCCGGCGCGGAGCTGACGGCGCGCGGCGTGAAGCGGACTGAATTGAGGCCCGGGCCCTGCTGGAGGCGGGCCGGTGTATGGAAACAGAGGTGGGCGGGGCGAGACCCTGCATCGCGGTGGCTGAATTGGGGTTTTGAGGGATCGGTTCTTCAGCGGGTGGGTTTTTGCGCGGTCGGCGGAGGAGAGCCCGTTGGTGTGGTGTGGCGGTGGTGGTGGATGGTTTGGTTGTGGGAGCCGGCGGTTGTGTGTATTTATAGAGAGGATCAGAGTGGCGGGCAGAGAGAGAGAGCAGCTGTGGTGGGTGACTGGGCGGGGCGAGGAGGGAGAATTGACAGGGGAGACGGGCGGCGCGGGTGAGTGTGGTGGTGTGGTGGACTGGTGGGGTGGGCGGTTTGAACGGGCCGGGACTCCAAGAACGAATGAATTCGCGACGCGGACAGGGGTGACCACGTGGTGCGCTCCCGGGGGCGGCAGGGGGGACGCGCTGACAGGGACCCTCGGCGCCCAGCCTCCTCCTGTCCTGTTTGCTGCTGTGCTGCTAGCAGAAAAAAAAAAACGTCCTTTTCTTTTTACTTTTTCCTATTATTAGTTTCCCCTTTTGCCACAGGATTTATCGGCTGCGTTGATTTGTTAATATTATTTCTGGTAGGAGTGTTTTTTGTGGGCAGAGACACTGAAACAGAGAGCTGAATCCTCTACATCGAGCCTTCTCCCCGGGCGCAGCCCATACCTCGGATATGTTTTGTACTCGTTTCTCGGTACTTGCGCTTCCTTGGACCCGTCCGTCCGTCCCCCGTGCCAAATGTGTGTGCTACAGCTGCCCAGTGCAGCCAACTTCTCAAATCACCAAACTTTGTTGCATTGCACAGCACGCACACAAGACACGGGAGACACGAGGAGCAGCAGCTGTGTGCTTGCTCCATGCTCGCCAAGTACACCACTACTACTGTCTCGTTGCGGTTGTGGAAATGGAAATGAAATGCGAATCCGCCGCGATGATCGTGCAGAACCTACCTGGGACAAACCGCAGCCACCCCGCCTCGCACTTTTGTTCGCGCCCGGCCGCGCGGGGACAGTCGGACAAACTGGATGCCCTCGGTTACCAATCTGCTGCCGGCCTGCGGCACAGCGCTCGGTGATCGCGCGCCCGTGCCTGGTCGGCGAACAACCGGTGCTAGTAATAAAATCTGCAGACCACCCGCCTGGGCATCCTTAAACTGAACAAAATTACCAGAGAATCAGTGTACATGCTGCTGCCCCCTGCCTGCGACTGCGACGGATACATTCCTGATCAGCATCTGTCGGTGGCCGGTCCCGTCCAAAACAAGGCGTGCGTACAGTACGTACGTGATCCGATCAAGCCACACCCCCGTTCGTGCTGCACGAGACGAGACGAGACCTATCACCACCGAGGAACACGGGGACAAAGCGGCGGCCTCCGTCGTCACCTACCTCATCAGACATCAGGTGCTGGCAAGCGAAGCAAGCTCGCTCGTGGCTCCCGGTATGGCGCGGACGGCGGCGGGCGGCGTCTTCCTCACAGCCTTTGGCGCGCGCGCATGCAAACCTCGCCCGCGGCCGCCACGTCCGTCGCCCAGGGGCTTACCTGCCGCGCCCGAGTGCCCGAGTGCTGACACGACGGACACAGCCCACGCCGCGGCCACGCGCGGACCCCCTCCGCCGCTCTTGGCCAGAGGACATCCCACATGCCAGTGCCGCTGTCCGTGTCCGTGTGCGTGTAAGTGTGCGTGTGCATGCCCCATTTGGCACGTACGACCCGCCGGACGGGTCGGCGGCGCCATGTTCCGTCCTGCCGGCGCCTTGCCGGTGCCGGGGTACAAACGTTTTACACGGGATCTTCGTGTGTGTGTTTTTTTTCCAGCAGTAAACGCCTGCGACTACTGAGAATAATGCTGCTCGATCGGTAGGCCAGGGCCCGACCGTCGTCGCCGACTCGCCGTGGACGTGAGCGGCGCCGCGCACGACAGGACCACCAAACTAAAACCGACGGGCGGTGTGGCCTTTGCGGAACTTGTGTGCGGAAACAACGAAGACGATAAAAGGCGACGGCTGGCCGTCCCTTCACAGGGAGCATCGCGTAGACTTGTGTGGGTTCTTTTTGACTGTGGAGTGAGCGAGAGCGTGCCAATTGATTTTGGAGGGTCGGTGTCGGCTGCCGACGTTCGGAGACCGGTTGATCGCTGTCTCGTCGATGGCTGGTGAAACCAAGTCGAAGTCATTGACGGCGAAGGGCCGGTTCCATACTTCCATTTGCATCAGAACTACTACCGTCCTGAAATAAACGTACATATACTGTGCTTCGAGAAATCAACCAACTCTACATTTGACTAATGTATATAGAAAAAAGTATGATAATAGTACCGATGAACGTTATTAGATTAATCATGTTATATGGTTTTTTAAATATATTTAGAAATACAAATATTTATTATAAATCTAGTTAAAGTGAAGATTGGTCGCCTCCAGATGTGTATTTAAGGTTTGTTTGGTTTGCATCGTGGCCTAGGGGTGCTCGCCTAGGCATGTCCATCCGACCGATTGACGGCTCTGGGAGCTGCCGGCCGCACACCTTTTGCCAGGGACAGAACCAAACAACCCCTTATTTCATGGCAGAGAGAGGTGAGTACTACTAATAAACAATCAACATTTTTTGCCTTTCGGGCGAAGTATGTGTATTCTTCCTATTCAACCACATTTTTCAGCTATCTACTTTATTACTCTACACTATTTTCTAATGTTTGTGGATTCACAGTGCTACAAAGAGTGCAACGAAGCATGATGACATTTTCTCAGCAAATATGGGATACGATTCAAGAGGTGTGAAGGTTTGGTTCACATTGGTATTGAGTTTGAAGAGCAATGCAAGGGACTGATCGGTTGATAGATCATCTCAGTCGAGCACAAAGTATAGAGCCTGTTTATAGTTCTTAAACTTTTGTTCGCCTCACCGTGTGTTTGGTTCACATGTTATTTGTCCTTGAACTTGTGCTATTAAGCTCTTTGCTTGCTATTCCAGGAGAGCCATTTTGGCTGACCTAACTTGGTAAGGCGAGCCTTGCCCACGTGGACATGGTGAGGCAAGCTAGAACCAAATGTGTCATAGTCTGCCTGGACTGAATTTTTGTTATACTCACCTCTTCTTAACACAAAGCCTTTTATTTTTTTTACTATATTTCTGTATACCCAATATATTGCATTCGGTGCTCAGTAATGGCTCTACTGTTTTTTGTTTTTTTTGTGTGGTTGGGGCTGTTGCTACTTGTTTTCTTCTTTCCAACCCCTGTAGCTAGTGCGTGCTTGCAGCAGTGCTGCTGTAGCAATCGCTGAACATAGGTTCAGATGCTAAAATTGTACTCCAATTTGAAGGAAAACATCCACCTTTAAATCTGATTATTATAGACGACACACACATGGCACTGGTAGTCCATCCAGGCGCAGTGGCGGAATCTATGATATTGCATGGACCAAGTGATGGGATCAAACATGCATTAATTCTTTATTTTACGAGTGATTTATAGGTGAATATGAGGACTTTTAGTGCTATTTTGAGCAAGTTAACAGCCGGGGTCGTCAGCTGACCCCGATAATTACACATAGATTCGCCTCTGTCTAGGCGCATAGATGATGGACTCTGCTATATGCAATAGATCGATGAATGCATGGACGTCAAGTGTTACGGTTTCACTTTGTCCATGTCCAATCCATCGTTAATTTCTCATTTTAGGAGACAAAGGTATAAGAAGTATATTCCGTAGTTTAACATTGCTCTTAAAAGCCAGGCACAAGCTTAATTATTTTCAACATTATCGCCCCCCAAGAGCAAGTGCTGCTACAACTTGAGACGGCACGAGCACAATCTAGATCAATCCCTTCCTTTTGCCGCAAGCTATAGCATGCGTATGCGCACTACGATCAGGCCGGCAACAGTCCTAAACGTAACACTCACTGTGGGTAGTGCGACACACATGGCATCAGCACGGCGAGAGATCGATCCGCCAACCGGCCAGGATGCAATCAAACAACCCGGATGTTTGGTCGTGGTCGAGCCTGCCTTCGATCGATCGATGGAGCGACCAACAATGGCGTTCGTGCCCGGCCGTGACCACCGGACGCAACGCCGATCGACACATGGTGGTGGGGTTAGGGCGGGCTGGGCCCTGGAGAGAGTCTGGGAGCTGCTGGGAAACCGAAGAAGACACGGTCGCTCTGGCCGGTTAGCTAGCTAGCTCCTCCGATCCGACGTGATGCTGATTTGGACGCATCATGCGATGGATGCACGTGCAGCGCAGCGATTGGCAGCCCGAGATTCCTCCGCGGCCACGAAAGCTCAACGGGGGATGTTTGGTCGTGGTCGAAATATATCGATGGAGCGACCATCAATGAAGTTTGCCCGGCCGTTTGGACGCAATTATTGTCAATCATAGACCAGGGCTAGGCTTAAAAGATTCATCTCGAGCTTTTCTGGGAAACCGAAAAGACACGGTAATTGGTTATTTTATTTACCTACGTTTCCTCCATATACGCGTTAAAAGATTTGACGCATCATGCGAAAATGCACGTGCAGCGCAGGCGGATTGCATGGGATTCCCTCCGCGGAACACCTCCAGCTCTGCTCGGCATTGCACACGCAGCTCGACTCGAAAAATCCTGGTCTAAACCTGACGGGGCCGGCTCTTTTTCGTCGCGACAACCAAAACGGCAAGGACGTTGTTGCGTGCATTCCGGGAGCTTTCCGATGGATATCGTCCTTTTTCGATCTGTAGCGGCAACCTGACCGGCTCGCCTTCGCCATGATTTCGACCGGCGACGAACGACGAGGACGTCACTAGCGCGACCTGACATCCTTTTTATCCCTGGTTTGGTTTTATTTGTGTCGCTGATAGGGCCAGGGCAGTCGGGTACGTGTAGCGCCGGGATTGGGCGTCCGCGATGAGGTGGCACCGTGTGGACCGACGTCGCCATCGGCGGGGGGCCACGTGTCGCGCCCGGCGCCAATCAGCGTGCTTTTCATGCCAAAAAACTGTTAAAAAAAACTGTTTGGTTGATTCGTTTGGTTTCGGTCTCGTAGGTCACTTTCGATGACTCACTCGGTTTATATAACGGAAACGAAAACGAAGGTACGTGCTCTGCACCGAGACGAGATCGAGACACCAGAGTAAGTTGGGTAACGGGACTGGACTGGAGCATATCATTTCCGTTCCGTTTGGACCACTACTTTTGATGGTGAATCGCTGTGGACTACTTGGAATACGTACGCGCCAGTGTGATCGGCACAGCATTTTGTGTATGCCGGGGTGTGTGTGTCTGTGGACCAGCTGCTGCTGGAAACTTATCGCTCCATTCACATTTACCGACTAACAACCTTTGTGACTGTCTGACTACGACTTGAGTATCGCCCTCAGTCACTTTTGATGGTAAATCTTGTTCTTTAATAATCCAGTAGAGACGATAATTAAAGAACATGATCCATCCTTAACACTTGTTTATCAAGCCGCTTCGTTAAAAAAAATAGTTTATCAAGCCACATGCATATAGCTAGCTGCAACTAATGGAGTTTACACAAAATCAAGATGGCCATGACCCCCCCCTAGTGCATTGGCCGGTGACAAAGCTCCACCACCATCACTGTTGGATCAAAAAGTAGCTGGCCTGGATGGTCTATAGCATGGGTGGCACGACACGAAGTGAGGCCGAGCCTTGCATGCAGCGTCGTTCTCCGCGCGCAGGTCAACGTCGCTCCGGTTGCATGGACAGCACGGGACGGGAGTGTTCCCACGGTTGCAGGCTCCCATGCCCGGTGGCGCGCGCCGGTTGGCGGCCGCTAGCTCCCAGGGTGCAACAGCGACAGCGCCGCCGCCCACGCTTTCTCCGTCCTCCCGCTCGGCCACAGTACAGTTAGCTCGGACCGTTCAACGACGAGCTGCGCCTGCGCGAGGTCTCGTCTCGTGTCGTTGTGGCACCCGGCCCGGCTCCTCACCAGTCATCATCATAGTATTAATTTTTGATTGTTTTCAAGTCGTAGCACCGCCAAATATAATCTTTTTTTTGTCTTAATACAGTAACTAACTAACGCACTGATTAATTAGAATACTTTTTGAGAGCGAGGGTCGTTTTGGTCGGCAATCTTTTTCTTCCCCGCATCGATCTTCTCCCTTTTGCATGCGTAGCACGACGATACCTGGTGGGTCATTTTCCCTGTCTGATGTGATCATGTCTCCGCTAATTCCAGCGATAGATAACAATCACACTACCTGATCAAATTAAATATATATAAACTAAACCTGCAAGAAAGCGAAATGAAGCCGTGAGACGTGTGCGCACCGACGAATATGCATGATGATGATCAACGTAGAATCGTGCACGGACTCCATCCACCGTCCAGCGACCAAGTCGCTTGCTTACTCATTTCCAATAACTACAGATCTACACGGATCTGAATTACCGGTAGGATATATTTTTGTACAACACCAATCATTATTTTTGAACAACGGACTTTAGACAACTTTTTTTTTTCTGAAAGATCTGTTACCAGTTTTCAATGATAAAGAATGGAGAGTTTTACACGTTACAAACAAACGGTGCAAGATGCGCCAAAACACTTACACACACCTTTACTCAGTGATCACAAGCAAGCCCCGAGTCACCCTTGTCTTTCTAAGTGCTAAATTACATTCAAACTGGGAACAACATCTAGATCTACAACACCAGTTTGCACCCTGTAAACCAGCAAGATGGATTGCAAACCCCTGTTACCTGCAAACGCCCATGTCTTGGCTTCATCGTAGACAGCTTCCATGAATCTCTGTACACTCCTGCCATCTTGCCTGAACACCCTGCTATTCCTCTTGCACACACACCTCCCAGATGACCAGCAGAGAGACATGATTCAGAGAATGTGAAGTCTTGGTTTATTCAGTTGATGTGCAGCTAGAGTTGAGCCTCAGAGAATGTGAAGACTGTCTCTCGAATGACCAGATTCACCGGGGCCGGTGGCAACTTACATTGACCCACAAGCCAACCCTCTCCCATATCGATTTTATCGCCGGACATTCACATAATAGGTGTGTTGAAGTTTCTAAATTCCGCAAACCCAACTGGCAAAAATACTCATTAGGCCATTGCCGCACCTGTAGCTATGACGCAGTCCAGACCCTGTCCTGGAGGAGGAGCCAGACGAAAAACCTTCATTTAGGAGGAGCTTTGGTCTTCCAAATGAAGCGTGGCGACATCACAACCGCCGATACTCGACGAATCGCAGGTCATAAGCTGATTTAGCGAATCGACCACTCGTTGATTGAGTACAAACAATTTGGTCTTCATCGATTCAACCGGGACAACGGTTTGCAGCTTGTCCGAAAGTTGTGGGTACTTGATGATGAATGAACTGAAAGCTCATGTTGTGGTCGATATCTTTGGTCCAATTGTTGTTACACAATGCACCCGCCACTGAACGTGGGTTCCGTTTGCTGTGCCTACAGAGATTAGGGAAGAGCTCAGCCGGAACCTCACCTTCTAACCATCTTGAGTGCCAGAAGGATGCCTTGCAACCGTTGTCGAGGGTCACCATTGTTGCCATGTTGATAATTCCCCTGTCCTCTATCCCAGGTTGGATATGCGTCCCCTGCCAAGGCCGGTCCCTGTCATCCCATTCAAACCACATCCATCTCAGGCGAAGTGCTCTGCTGAAAGCGTCCAACTCTTTGATTCCAATGCCCCCCCCCTTTCAATAGGGACACAAACACGAGTCCATGCCACTTTACATTTGCCTCCTGTAAGCTGCCCATCTCCTGCCCAGAGAAAACATCTTCTAAGCATGTCAAGTTCCTTTATGAACTGCTTTGGAACCTTGATGGCAGAGATCAGTTAGACCGACAAGGAAGTGAGCATAGACTTGATGAGTTCACAGCGTCCAGCCACATTTACCAGCTTGCCCTGCCATCCAGCCATCCTCCCCTTAGCATGATCTTGAACATATTGCAAGTGGACCATTTTGATTCTCCCTAGTGTTAGTGGTAATCCAAGATATTGAATAGGAACTGCACCCTTTGCAACCGACTTTAGACAACTTTTATGTAGCTTTGGAGGGTGTTTGGATACATTAGCCATGTGACTAAAATGTTTAGATAGAGGGACTAAAAATGGACTAAGTAGAGAGAGACGAGAGAGAAAGAGATGAGGGAGAGACATGCACTTGAAGGAAAGGAGAGAAAACTTTAATCAATATAAACCGGGGTACCTTGACTAATGGATTTTGGTCACCCCTAACTAATTAGTTTTGGGGTTTAGGTGACTAAGAGCAACTCTATCCTGGTTAGCTAGGCTATATATGGTTTTTAAGAAAAAAAAAATTAAACTCCAACAAACTTGCTATATGGTTTTATAAAATAGCAAACATGTTATCTCTGAAATCTCAAAGAGCCGTATATAGCCGACATAGCCATTTGCTATATGGTTTTGTAAAATATAACTAGTTTGTTGTGGATATCTTTTTTTAGAAGTTTTATATATTTTACAAAATAGCTAAACAATGACATTTAGCTATTATATTCAGCTAAACAGTTGGAGTTGCTCAACCGTTTGGCATTTGGAGTTGGCATTCTCAAATTTTGCCAAAAAGCTCCAAAAACTCCTTCCAACAGTTTGGCATTTAGAGTTGCAAATTAGTGAGTGATGGCAAATCAGGCCCTGTGCGGACAAAAATACACGCTCTACAACGTTTGGCATTCGCGGCGCATCCATACGTATTAGAAGAGGTGGAAGGGCATAAACATAATTTTGTTTCTGCCTCAGGGTTCCTGACGTAAGTTTTCAAGAGGTGGAAGGACATAACATAATTTTATTGCTCTCAGAGTTCCTGATGTAAGTTAGATCTAAGTTTGACAAGTGAATTATGTCAAACTGTTGGAGATGAGCTCTTTTTTGATTTGGCATTTGGATTTAGGAGTTAGCAAACAAGGGCAATTGCCAAACAACAAATGAGGAACTGTTGGAGTTGCTCTAGTGACTAACCACCCCATCTAAACAGGCCTAGACTAAATTTAGAATCTCTACCCGAGAGAGATATACTCTAGAGAGAACCACAAATCAATAAAATAAATGTATACGATCCAACTGACTGGAAGGCCACACACGTGTTGATCCTATCTTTGCTCCTGGAAGTAGGTTTGGCCACAATCCTCCATTTTAAAAGAACGCATATGCCCCTTATCTGTGCAGTAGTGGCACTCCCTTTGATCCTTTCTCACCTGCTGGTTGCTGGCTCCAAGCATGCCAAACCATATTCTCTCTGTTGCACTTTGGCACTCGCCGCAGTCCCATTGGCGCAGCCGCCGCTATCTCCTGCCCAATTATTTCCTCAATCATTTGCTTGGCCCGCCGGCTGTTCTTTCTAGTTGCATTGCTGCTCATGTATAGTAGTATTTCTCTATTCAGTGGCTAGGACATCATCAGCTAGCTCACCCTCACGTACTGCTGGGTGCCGGAGTGTTGCGTTGATTGCTTGATCGGTGATGTTTGGAAGTGACCTGAAACAGAGTGCATGCTCGAGTGTGGTTGCACTCGATCTCTATAAAACCGTAGAGGTCATGACTCACGAGGGTTGTCCAATTAGGTTAGAAAATGTATGTGAAATAAGGGCCTGTTGTTATAGGAACTCAGGAGTTTCATAGAAGTTATACAAGGGAAATTTACAGCACACATGCATGCACATGAATGAAAAAAAAAAATACCTGCATTCTAAATTGACCCTGATAAATCAGTCATATATTCATTCTTGCGGTTACAATGGTCATTTCGATAAATTAAATTATGACTCTTCTGTCCATAAGCCAGCTGATTTGGGCTGATTCAATAGAGTGAATAAAATGAAACAAGCCGTCATAACAGCAAATTGTTTCGTGCGTGCGTCTCGACCAGTCGTTCACTTGAAAGTTCAGCAACACTAGCTAGCTGATGGGTTATCGTAGATGACATCGAGATGGCAAGAATGCACGTCGCGATTCCTAGCTATACACGCATGGCTGGCTGGCTGCCGGGCGCCGGGCGGCGGCTCACATCTCTGTCCGTCTGTCTCTCGCAGCAAGTTGCAGCAGCAGGCGCGCGAGAGAGATAGTAGTAGTGGGCTCTGTCTGTGATGATCGCCTCACTACATACTACTCTACGAACGAACCTCTCCTGCCCATTGCGCCATTCTGATCCATATGATCGATCGAGGAACATATTATCCTCACAGAATTTGGAGTGTGCGCGCGTGCTCTGCTCACCACAAGCCCCTCCCTGTAATAGCTACTACCAAGCAAAGCTTGCTACGTGTAGCTGTGTAGCCATTATGTACAACAACATGCTGCGTGCACTTTTGTCTCCCGCCGTGATTGGAGGACGTACGCTACTGGCTGCTGCTGTCCTCACGCCACAGTGCCCACGGTGTCGACAACCGGTGGCTCTTACGCATCGCCATCGACTGCTGCTGTCAACCAGATTCGCTCACCATCGCGCTGTAAATCAGATTCGCTCTGCATGGCCCACGGCCCGTAACTCTCGTGCAGTCGTGGTCGTGTGGGTGCACGGTGCACTCGCCGGCGGATTCCGATCCATCGCTGATCCCACACGACGGGATTCCCTGTCGCTAGTGCGACGCTGTCTGCGCTTTCCATCCCTGGCAAACCTACCGCATCGCCATTCCGATCCTTAGCTACACATCTCACTCTCAGGCTTCTCTTCCATTCCCATTCGGCGAAGTGCGTGTCGATCCGGTGTTCGCTGCGTAGTATAAAGTATATACTACGGCAAGGGATCATCATAGCAAAAATGGTCGAAATGGCACTCGCCATCCATCGCGCTAGCTGCATGTGCCTAATTCAGTGCACACTCGGCTCACTTATCGTAGCCAGCTGCATATATATGCACTTCCATTGGTACGTACTACACATCAAGGTCGTCTCGATCTATACCGCCACGAATTTAAACAGAAGACAAAAAAAAAAAAAAAAAACCTACGGTGGCTGGCCTGCAGGTCTCTGCATGCTGACTCTCTGTCGTCATCAGGCATCCCTATGGGCTATGGCCGGTGCTTGAGGTAATTTTTTTGGTTAACTTAACACCGCATTAGCACGGGGCTCGATGCATGTTAATTAGTAGTAGTATTAGCTTAATTAATTAATCTAAAACCAGCTAGCGAGCTAGGTATGTGTGATAACCACTTGCGCGTATATACTGGGCCTACGGCGTGCACGACGACGACCGGATCGGAGCGGCACGAGACTCCGTGCGCGCGGCCGGCCG
Organism: Hyparrhenia diplandra; assembly: GCA_015847255.1. NCBI lineage: Eukaryota > Viridiplantae > Streptophyta > Magnoliopsida > Poales > Poaceae > Hyparrhenia > Hyparrhenia diplandra. The sequence continues at coordinate 39,567 of JADLZK010012695.1, forward strand.
GCCACGATCGATCGTACGTGCCGCGCGCCGCCCACCCGTCCCACGCGGCTGGCCGGCCGGCCGCTGATCGATCCGGCCCAGTTCGTTCTACCCTTGGACGGTCACATGCTGCTGCATGCGCGGCGGCGGAGTGATGGAGGGCGACTCCGACGACCAGAACTAGATATAGTATATGCAGCGACGACATGGGCAACTTGACATGATTAACTGCTGGATTAAACAAACATTAATCGGGATTTGGGGGACATGCAGGCCAGATTCAGGTATGTACGCGCGGGGGTCCGCCGAGTCTACTTATTGAAGACTGTATTTTTATACAAAATCAATATATGTGGAATAATACAATACAGTATACACTACTGTACATACTGGTACTAGTAGGAATTTATTTTTTTTAATATAAGAGGTCGAATTGAATAGTTGGACAGAGAAGGGAGTTTGCAACGAACTGTGGGCAGGCACATGTAGGTCACACCTAAGGCAGGTTGGGTGATGACAGTATTATGTTTGTGTTCATTTGACTGATGAAGATCGATCGAGAGTAGGAGTATCATCATATATGCTTCGATTCAGTACTGCTGCTACTCCTACTTCGCTTATTAATTAATTGATTATCCACTGATCTATGCTAGTGACGGTTAACTCCGGTAGCTAGCTAACTATTTGTTTAAGTTTTCAGAACCAAGATATATATAGTTAATTAAGTGTGCTAACAGACAGGCAGCCGTCCAACCACCGCCCAGTTACCACTAGCTGGTATTGGTAATAACGGTAACGTGCATGAACAGGGGTGGGAGGGAGTACATGCTACTAGTGACTGGGTCCAAAAGCGCATGAATGAACATCCCCACTGCACACGCATATGCCAATTAAAAGACCTCGCACCAAGAAGTCAAAATCACATTGCCTTCATATAACTATGATAGTTTGTCAAAATATTTCTCGGTCAGCCAATCGTCCACTGCCTTCATATAACTATATGACACACCTTATTGCGTTGATATTCATATATAAACATGGCTTCTTGTACAAAAAAAAACTATTTATTTCTCGCACCTCCTTGATTTTAATGCCACAACACTACTTTATACCTCATTTTAGAGCCTCAAGAGCTAAGATCTAAACAGAACCTTACATGACAATGTGGTTGAGAGATACTTGTAGCAGTTAGCTACGACGGACTGATGCTTCTTTTGTTCGGAGGATGGAGCCAAACATTATTATCATTATTAGTTCTCAGTATATATAACCTAAATTAAAAGAAAGTGTCACCAACATCCAAATTAAATGTGCATCCAGACATTTTAAAATTAATTGTGGCGGCGACCTCGTAACCAATCGAGATATCAGATCAAGTGAGATGCTCAAGCTTAATTGAGACTGAGAAGAAACGAACAGTGAGTTTATAATGATGAGTTCCTTCAAGGTGTGCATGCTTCTTCTGCTAGCTGCTTCTAAACAGCAACGACACTGGTAGTGATGCGTAGGTAGACATGCATCAACCAACACCCATGTGGCATGTGCCAGTCAAGCCGCGCGGGGCCTCCGTCGTCAAGTGGTCCTAGCTGCCGGCCGGCTTCTCTTCCAGAACAATATCCCAACGTACGCCCCACAACGAACGAAACGAACCGACATCCCGCCGGTATCGAGATTCACCAACTGATTTGATCATCTACCAATGCGTGCAAAGCGCATGCATTCATATAATTTCAACTCCTTTCATTCATTCATGCATGCATGAATCAATTCATACTCTCCATGTATGTATGTGGGGCCCACGCGCGGCGCGACTGGGGTGTACTCGATCTGTGGGCCGGGGCAGGGCACACACACAGACAGTCAGAAACACTAGTACGTGCTGCGATCGATGACCGACCGATCGATCAACAACAACCGCCGGGCGGCGGCCGGCCGGCCGGGAGTCGTCGGCACATGGCGGCACATGACCACGCCACCCATGCATCGTGTATCGCCATCCCCTCACGACCTCACCAGGGCCACTTGCGTCGTGACGATGCCGCCCAACCCATGCATGCATGCATGGCGTGGTGGCCCGATGCCGATCGATGGCGTCTCCTCTCCTCGATCCACCGCGCGCGCGCTCTCCGCTGCCGCCGCCGGCCGCCCCGGCGCGCGCCGTCCCAAGAAGATCCGGGCGATCTCCGGGCCAGTATTCTATGACCTCAGTCCACATGGCCACGCACACAAATGCACTCGATCAGTTCCATTCCATCATCATCACCCCATCATTAACCACTCATGGTCATGGCTACAACCGTCTCCAGATTAAACAAATGGGGTTGTCATGATTGCCAGTCAACGTAATAACACACAGCCCGTAGCATCTTTCCCATGGAGGGCTGGTATTAGCCGTCGTTTTAAGACAAGGTTTTGGTCAAACATTGGGAATATAAATCATCAATAACTTATAAGTTGTTGAGTTTGTAAATATGAAAATTATACGAATAGATTTGTCTTCAAAAATACTTTGATAAAAGTATACATATATCACATTTTCATAAATATTTTTATAATAACAAGAAGTCAAAGTTGTGTTTTGAAGACCATCGTCGTGCATTTAAACGACTTCTAATACCAGCCGGGAGGAGTACATAGCTATTGTTATTGCTTGATTAGTCAATATGCATATATATGGATGCAAGATTCCTCGGTTTGCCAGCTTAATTTTACTATATTATTTTTCTTGTTATTAAATAAATATGAAGTCACTAGTACTTCAGATGCATAGTCGGTTCGACTGCACGTTGATGTGTGGTTTGCTATAGGTAGGGTCACGTTTCTCTGTCAGTGTCACATGTGCCCCCTTGCTGCCAAGTTGCGACGCACAACGTGAGAACGGCCCACACGCACCCTGGCCCCTCCTTGCCTTGCCCTGGTTTGTTCTTGTCATGGACCATGCATGATCCCTACGTGCCGGCGCCGTGCCTCTCGCCCACATCCATCATCATGCATGATTAGGATATGGATCGATCAGCGCGATGAGAGGAGAGGATGAGTGATTATGGCTTACATGCACTAATCATGCATGCAGAACATTGTAGAGACGGATCGATGCATGTGGTCCTACACACATAAAGACCCAGAAGCTAATCATGCATGGACATACTACTAGTATAGATAGATCCATGGATGCCATGCCAAACAGCCCACGCATCGATCGATCCTAACTAACCATCGCCACCAGAAATAACTACCAACGGCCAGTACCTACCGGCCGGGCCGGGCCGGTCTATGCTTCAGTTATTGTATACTGTGTGTTCTTAATTGATGATACTGTTAAGCGGCAGCGTCCTGTGCGCGCCATACTGCCATGCTTGCTTAAATGGCAACCGTCGTGTACTCATGTGTCCCACGGTGTCTGCAGCTATACTCCGTACTCGTAAGATAAGGGTACAGTTAATAACTTAATATATATATATATATATATATATATATATATATATATATATATATATATATATATATATATATATATATATATATATATATATATATATATATATATATATATATATATATATATATATATATATATATATATATATATATATATATATATATATATATATTTATATTATTTCTTACTTTTTTCAGTCACTAGTCTCGATCTGTCTCAGTACCACACACACACACTAGTCATATAGATGAGTTGTCTTCATTGATGCATCCTGTTTTGTTTTTAGCAATGGAGAGCAGCAGGGGTCAATTTGTGTGCTGTGGATTATCGATGGAGACATTCAAAGATCTGGATATTATAGACTTTTTTCCCTCTTATAATGAAAAACGGATGAATAGCCCATGAAGGGGCTGGACAATATACTCTCTCCCGACAATATTTGACTCAAACTCATTCAAAACGACTTCTAATACCAACCCGGAGGGAGCATATAGGATATAGATATTATATATATATTTCATGATGCTAATACTATTCACCAACTTAATTGGATCGGTACAAGCAGCTAGCTAGCTACCTCGATCGATCACCATAACCGCTATATAGCAGGAATCAAGACGCGATGTATGCATGGGCGCGCGCGCGCGCGTATTATGGGCATATCCACATGTACTGCAGGTCTGATGTAGTGTGTACAGGGAACAGCTAGGGCACGTCTGTCGATCTCACTAGCTAGCAGCTACTCGCTGCAAGTTGCAAGCGCAAGCGCATGCGGCGTGCAACTTCATGTACCGCCACTTTACTGTACGTGTGTGTCATCATCAGCTTCATGGATAGTACCAGTGTACCACTACGCTATGCGCTGATGTACGTACGTACTAGTGATCGATGTGCATGGCGCGCGGCAGCACTCACGTAGTACTAGCTAGCTAGTACGCGTCAACTTGTGGCACAGTGCGTGGCGCCCAGTGCAACAACTTGGAGCTGCAGGGGCCACGCCACGACACGTACGCTAGCGACAAGGGGAGAGAAAATAACAAGGGCTGTGGGCCTGCTGTTGCATTGCATCATGCACAAGCAAAGGTACTACGTAACCACTGTGATTCATGACATGTACCGCTACACACTGTATATGCGCAACACCTAGCTACTAGGGCACAAAAGTTTTACGACATGCATGCCACAGTTCATCAACGTCATTAATTTCACAGGCCAGGGCCGCTCTGTGTGCTCGGTACGTACCCTCATGGAGTATATGCTGCGTGTAATCCTGCGTGTACTCCCTCCGTTCCACATTACTTGTAACTATAATTCCGTGCCATAAAAAATAACCTATGTTTAACCAAATTTCTACCAAATACTATTCATACTTATGACTTCAAATTAATTTATTAAAAAACTACATTTCATAATGAATCTAATGAGATTTATTTGATAGCATAAATATTAATAGTTATTTATCTATAATTAATCAAATTTGAGATATTAAACCGCACACTGTGTTTTTTTTTTTTTTTGGAAGTACAATCAACCAACATGACGACTCCTTTTAGGGCTATCATTGCCTCGCAGTACCTATGCCTTGTCTGTTGTCTCTTGTGTGCAATGTACTATATGCATGGCCAATGGTGGCCTTGCAGTACAACTAGTTTGGACCCAAGAAAACGAATGCAACAAACCGGCCAGAAGCAAGTGGCCGGGTGATGATCGATGGCTTGCATGCAACAGCCGCCGCGGCCGGCCTTTAATTTGTACCAGGTTCAGCAGGCATTCTGTCGTGGCTCTCCACTACCAAGGGGGTACTATGCCTACTAGACAGGGTACTACAGGGGCCTAACACTGTGGGCTGTTTGGTAAAGCTCTTTTGGTTTGTTTGATTCGTTGATTGAGAGATGAGTACGTGATTGTATGATTAGCTTGTAGGATATACGAACTCTAACATAAAGTGATTATATGAGGAAAAATCAGTAAGCTTTTACCTTCATATTTCATTTTGCTTCATCTATTCCAAAGTTTAAGACGGTTTGACTTTTTTTATTCATAATTTTAGCTTGGATATACACTATGTCTCGATACATAACAAATCAATGTATCTTCAAAAGTATCTTGTACATTTTAGAAAAAATACTTTTTTTTTTTTTTTTTCCCAAATCGATGTGTATATAGTTTATTTTTTGAATCACATTACAAAATAGATGCTTTGATACGTAAATTACATATCTTACCGGCCTGTATGAGTAACTTAGATGTAGGTGTCACAATTAGCAAAGTCACCACATACTTGTTATCGACGTGCACGTATTTTTGATCAAAAGTATTGCCATTAAAATCTGAAATAAATCAATAAAAATATGAGCACCCGCGTTAAGTCAAGGACTTAAATTCGGCTGGACAGATTATTCCACCTCAGTCCTAATTGTGCCCTTGGATTCATTCATTTTGAAAGCTACCCTATGAGCTTTGCCAAGGAGGCCCTGTCATGTCATGGCTAGGAAGAAGCCCATGCAATGCACGCCAGTGGTCAGATGACTACAAAAGCCGATGCATGCAAAGGGTCTAGACGTGGACAACTGACCCACCGCGGTGCTGCCTTGGATGCGATGCGATACAGTACATGTTACGTTATATCGTAACCAAAGTTTAACTTGATCGAAGCAAACAAGTTGAGAACTCCGTTCGTTCTGATCAAACTGAATAATCCTCAATAGTTTGTTTTTCAAATTTGCTGGGAGACGACCTCAGCTCGATCGCTCACTGGTTTTGTCCGTTCGCCGCTGCATGCATGAGCTGGTCGGTGCGCGATACTAGTATCGTAGTGTGAGGACCAACCCAGCAACATATATATGTAGGAATGTATGTGTATATAGCTGAAAGCATGTAGCAGCATGGTGCAGATGCAGGGTCCACCAACATGTACACATGGACATGCATGGGACGGCCGATGGATGCAGGAAAGCTCTGGCTAGCTACCATGCTTCTACATGTACGACAGTGAAGTATGTACGACGCCGGCCTCTGGTGCATGAACACTCAAGTGTATTGTGGCTTGGTATTGTCTGGTCCTTCTTTATGGATGCAAGCTTGGCTTGGACGATATTGTTAGGGACCGAGACCGACCGATCGAGACGGACGGATAAGATCGATGTGCCCATCATATGTAGGGCCAAACACTCGTGCGTGATGCATTCATGTCCAGTGCCCATAAGTCCATAACCGCTGTTTAAGGTTCGATGACTTGACGACATTGAAAACAAGGTGCTAGTATACATTTTGGACTAGTATAGTAAGCACTTTTTTTAGGCAAAAGTACCTTTTATTTCTAGGACAGAACAATAATATCGTGGGCGCACGGCGAAAAGCGGAAGGGCGCCGACACTCTCTTCGCCTTAATAGCCTGGGAGATTTGGAAAGAACGGAATGCAAGGTGCTTCCGCAATGAGACACCTTCCACCGTCTAGATCCTTGCTGCCATCAAGCACACCGCCGATCTTCGGATCGAGGGCGGGCGTCTGCAAGTTTAGTTGTCTCATTCGTGAGTAGTCCGCTAAGATAAAGTGGGGGAGGCAGCGCGACATGTTAATTTTTTTACCCCTCACGGTCCATGTAATGTCTTCTACTTAGAAAAAGATACGCAAATCTTTTGCGTATTCGAGAAAAATAATATCGTGGACAGAAATGCACAAGAGCTTTTCTCCTTTCCTTTCTCCTATCCAGTCGATCAGATTGCAGTACCATGGCCTTTTTGGTCCACCCAAAAGCGGCCCGATGTGATGCAAAGCTTCTGCTCGGCCCAATTACCCCACTAGCCTTCGGGCCCGCCCAAACACCTCGTCGATCGTCGTTGTGAAAAGGAAAAACACACACACACACACACAAAATGAAATAGACCTACACAGACCACGCCCACCAACGCCCATGACCCACGTTCTCGCGCACGTCAGAGCCCATCACGCCTCCTGCACCCGGTCCACCACCATCACTCGTGCTCAGCCGCAGCCCCGCGAGGATCCCCACCCGCTCTCTCGCCTCACACACTCCTCGTCTCGAGTCGAGCGCCGCCCCAAACCCCCAACCAAACCCTCGGCGCCGTCCGGGGCCAAGGCAAAGCCATGGATCTCCGCCGGCCGCCGCGCTCCTCGTCGGGCGGCGTGGAGCCCAAGATCCGCCAGGTCGGCTTCTTCACCCCGGACGCCTCCGGGCCGTCGGAGCCCCTGCCCCCGGCCGCCGCGGTCGCGGCGCCGTCGGCGCAGCAGAGGCCGGCCGCGGGGTCGCCGTCGGCGTCCGACGACCTCTCCACGGGCCGCCTCTCCCCCGTCATGATCCCTCCCCGCGCCACGCCGACCACCTCCCACCCTCCCCCGCGGGGGCGACGTCGTCGTCCTCGCCACTTCCGCGCCCGTGCGTTCGTCCCCGCGCCTCGACGTCGCGTCCGAGATCGGCGACGACGACTCCTGGTCACGCGCGCCTTCTGCTCTGGAGCTAGGTAATTCTGTGCCTCGCTCTATCAAATCATGACACTGCCATTGCACATAGCTTTGGGGGCAAACGAGACCAGTTCATGCTGTCATGGTAACGAACCAGAGGATCTTCTCAGTTTTTACCTTCAAAATAGGAAGGCTCGTGGCCATGCAATCAATACTTGAAAGTTTAAACTAAGCAGAGTGAACTTGCTTCTCTCTTAAACTCGCCCAGACTCTTGACTTTAATGTGCACATAAATAATCTGTGACATCTAGATGTAGTCTCATTCGTGAAACGTTAGTACCTGAAAGGCTTTTGTAAAACTAAACCTAAGAAGGCGATTTGGGAATTACATGCACACACTTGCAGATGTGCTGAGGGAGACACCCAGCAAGTAAGCACAGATACTTCACCCAAGTGCTGTACCGGTATCAGTACGTATCCGATACTCTGATACCCCAATACACCACCGATACCCATATTGGAGAACTTAGGAAAATTGGGATGAAAAAATAAATAAAATTAATCTCAATACTTTGTCGATACATCCCGATACACCTCCGATACTCCCGAGCCCTACACGTACCATCCAATCTATCGAGGAAAATCGAAGAAGACAACAAGCTAGGAACATAAGTATAGCAGATGTCGACGGTGGTAGCCAAAACTCCAGTAGCACATGAATATAGAATTTGTTAGACCATTGAACATTAGTTTGTATGACCAGCTGCGCTAGTTCTCCTTTGTTGTTTTCTATTACTATTAAATATATTATACATATACAAAATAGTAATATAGAGAACCAAACACACTCTTAGGTGTTGATCGGGAATCGGATGTACATGAAAAGCAGGCGACGTGGTCACTTTAGGGAACACATTAGTGAGTATAGGAATAAGGGAGATGACAGATTTATTATTTTTAATATTTATACTTGCCGTGTCGGCGTATCCTTGATTTTGAAAAATAAAGTATGTCCGTATCCGTATTGCTGTATCCGTATCCTGTATTGGTGCAACGTCACCCAGCCCATGGTGGGGCAGACTGGTTTTTAGATATGTCCATACAGTCTCACAGTAAGGTCGCAAAATTCACCATTTGTTTTGTTGGTTTACCTGGAGCTGGTTGTGCATGGAGAGTGTATATTAGACCACATCCACTGTTACCTTAAAGGATGTTAGACTTTAAAACCCTCCTTTACTTGATACCTACTATAAGGTCATTGAGTGTGGAGGCCCAGAAACGTGTTGCTTTGCTTCTACCTAGATTTGTGTTCTCTTGATGAATTGGTCACAAGTGGTGTCAGTATGTCAGGCTACAAGCTCAAATAAATTAATGTTGTACCTATGATTGGTCATGAGTGGTATTCTAACTTCTTTAAGATAAAAGGTTAAAAGCATTTAAGTTTTTGGGTACATGACATATTCACCCAAATGAAAAGAAACCTTAATGATGCCACGATGAGGGGGCAATTACTTCTCCTTTATTCTCTACCACTTTTTTCCATGGATCTTCCTACTGCCAGGTGCTAGGGCTTGTGGGAAGCAGCAACTTGCTGTTGGCTGTGCTTCTCAAGTGTGCTGAGCGAGGATGCAAGCGAAGAAAAATGTTTTCTTAATAAATTTGCTGACTCAATGTTTCAGCTGACTTGGATACCTAATAGGATTCTACCTAACTGAAACTTTGTCATTTTTAGCATAAATGTTATTTGGGAATGTCTGAATGAAAACCAGCAAGTTGTAGTTTTGCTGGTTGTTTGTATGTTACTTTTTGGCTTATTGGTTAGTAGTATCTATTAATTTTGTTGAGGAAATTATTTGACAATTTTATTTATATACGTGCACATAAGTTTGTTTCAGAAGAAAGCAAGCGTGGTTTGGCTGAAATACGGAACGAGGGTGCCCCAGCCTCCATTCCACAAAAGCAGAAAACCTCAAAGGCAGAGAGACGTGCAATTCAGGAGGCTCAACGTGCTGCTAAAGCTGCAGCGAAGGAGGCAGGTAATTGTCATGACATAGGGTTTTGTGGAGTGCTCTGACTGTTTATTTTTTGTTTGTTGGCCTAGGGTTTGGGTGGTAGAAAATGTGCCTATGAATATGTTCAAAATTGTTACGATGGTCTTGCACGTGCGTAATGCAAGCATAGCTCCCAATAATGATTTTCACATTACTTTGCATTTATACAGATAAATCAGGAAAACCTGCTGGTGCTGCGATGTCCAAGCAAGCCAAGCCAACAAAAGCTGCTCAGAAGAAAGATGTGCCCCAAGCTGCAAGTACAGTTGCTTCTGAGAAGAAGGCTGCTGAACGTCCTCCAGAAAGAGAAAGAAAGTTAGATGCTCCTCATCCCCGCATGCAGTTTGATGATGTGCATAAGGTGGAGAAAGCAAAAAAACGTGCGGTAGTCAACCAATCAGAAGCTCGAAACAGAGTTGAATTGTTCAGGCATCTTCCTCAGTACGTGCATGGCACTCAGCTTCCTGACCTCGAGTCAAAATTCTTTCAACTAGAACCAATGCATCCTTCTGTATACAAGGTAATTGCATTTTAGACCTACCCAGACATTTATGAACTCCTATTATAGATCTCAAGCAGGATTAATAGTCAATGATCTATTCTTCACCCACTTAAAATCTTCATGCATTTGGAGTAGGACTGAGGTGTAGCCGTGTAGAAATCTATGTATAACATGCAACTGTCGGATTAGTTCTACATATACGAGGATAGTTGATCATAGATGAAACAGTTATTGCCTCCTTACTACTCACTGGATGTTGGATTACCTTGCTCTCCTGGTTGGCTGTTTCCAAAATTTTTGACCTGGGCCGAAACTCAAGGCATCCCGCACCCTAAACTTGTTTTGGCCTTGATTGATGAAATGTGTCATGTATCTGCACCTAAGTTGGTTTTTTGTATACAATTCAGCCTTTTTTTTTTCTCTCCATCCAATATCCATAAATGTAGATAATGTTAAATATGTACGGCTGTCAAAGACTTTGCATAATGCGTTCATATGCACTCTAGCTCTATGCCTCTATATACAAGAACACTAAAGATAAGCCTTCTCTGCACAATAGCTAAGCCACTAAGGCTGAATTTTATTGGGAACTCTTAGGAAAGCAGAGTTCCACGAATGTAACTTTGTGTACATACAGAGTAGAATTGCATTTACCAGATGATTAGCCCTGTTTGTCTTGCATGTTGTTGAATTCTAGAAAATCTGTTCCTCACTTCCCTGAGATCACTTCAGCACGTCACCATCTGAACTTTAATCAAAGCTGTATATTGTGTTGCAAATGTTTAATGGTGTATGATGATGCCTGTTTATTATTGAGTTGTACGCTGGTCAAAAGGTACCACTTAGGCCCAGACAAAACTAGTTTGCAAGCCAGATTTATGTTGTTGTTATTATTGTTGTTGATTGCTTAGATTTTAGGTGATTCTGACATCTGAGTTATAAAGAAAATAGCTAATAAAAATTTAATAAACTGATTATTATCCATTTTGGTTAAAACTGATTGACTCATTTGGACTTTTACTGTATTTCAGGTTGGGCTCCAATATTTATCTGGTGAAGTATCTGGTGGTAATGGTCGTTTGCATAGCAATGCTTCTTGCATTCAGAGAGGCAATAAAAGATTACACTACACCTCCAAATAAAACTCTCAGCAGAGATCTTACTGCAAAAATCAGCAGTTATGTGTCATTTCTTATTGAGTGTAGGCCTCTTTCAATCAGCATGGGCAATGCTATTAGGTTTCTGAAGAGCAGGATTGCAAAGTTACCACATGCATTGTCAGAGTCTGAAGCCAAAACTAGTCTTCAGTCTGATATTGATCGCTTTATAAATGAGAAGATAGTTCTTGCAGATAAAGCTATCGTCAGCCATGCCATCACAAAGGTCAGAGACAATGATGTCTTACTGACATATGGATCATCATCAGTTGTTGAAATGATTCTGGATCATGCTCATGAACTTGGGAGGAACTTTTTCGAGTTGTGGTGGTAGATTCCCCGCCCAAAGCTTGAGGGACAGGGATTGCTGCGGAGATTAGTGGCAAAGGGTATCAACTGCACATATACACACATAAATGCCATCTCATACATCATGCATGAAGTAACTCGAGTCTTGTTGGGTGCCTCGTCAATATTATCAAATGGGACAGTTTATTCTCGAGTCGGGACAGCATCGGTGGCTATGGTTGCACATGCATTTGGAGTTCCAGTTCTGGTTTGTTGTGAGGCATACAAGTTTCATGAGAGAGTCCAACTTGATTCTATATGCGCTAATGAGCTTGGTATGGATATTTTATCGTTTATGCATTGCAAATATATGTTCACACTCATGCTTGAGAACTGCCTGACCTTAGTTTTCTTACTCAGGTGATCCAGATATCATTTTGAAAATTCCTGGGAAGGCAGAGGACAATCTTAAGAGCTGGGCAGACAATGCAAATCTCCAATTGCTAAATTTAACGTATGTTTCTGAATTCTATACACCAGCCATTCCTTCTGATATTATTACCCTCTGTAAATAATGTTGCACATCTAATAGGTATGATGCCACCCCGCCTGATTATGTGTCGATGATCATAACAGACTATGGAATGGTAAGATATGCTTCTCACTATAATCAATCTTCTAGATTCTTTTTTCGAATATATCGGTGCAAATGTTATCTTTTATAGCATAATGCATCTAGTTACTGCAGTTAATTGTTAACTGTCAAGGGCCTGCACGCCCAAGGTAGGTGGCCTTTGGCTTCTCAACTCGTAGTCGTAGCTAGAACCAGGTAATGGTGCCAACAGCAGGGGATGAGATTAAGAGTAGCACAAGAGAGGGTTTAGAGATAACTTTGTTCTTTGCTTGTTCTCTTCCTCTGGCGAATACAGGATATAAATAGAAGTCTCCTTGATTCTAGCCCAGCCATTACTCTCCTAATTCCCAACCACAGTTGCATGCGCCTCAACTGCTGTGCGCCTGGCAGCTGCATGCACCATTATTGCTGCAGCCATTACTCTAATCCCTCAACAAACTCCTAAGCACCATTGATCACAGCAGCCGCCTGGCCACCTTGGGCTCCTGATGCCCATGCATACCCTTGGGAGCTCCCCTGGCCGCTCCACATGACATTAACAACAGAACACATGTCGTTTTTATTAGTGAATTTACTCAACCATGTAAATAGTTTAATCTGCTTGAACTGGTTTTAGGCATCTTGTTCTGTATACATAGGTTGCATTCATATTAACCATACTCTCTCTGTTCCAGATTATAAGACGTTTTTAGCTTTTCTTGATACAATGCTTTTGCTATGTATCTAGACATAGTGTATATCTGAGTGCATATAAAAAGTTATGTATCTAGAAAAGCAAAAAACGTCTTATAATTTGGAATGGATTGAGTAAACTACCAAACTCTATGTATCCAACATCTTCAGCACAGTGTTCTCTCTTTGAATATTTACTCACAACACTGTACAGTTTCTCTAGAAGCAGCTGGAAACTTGTGTTTGATCCAACTAGTGTTCTACCTTGTTGCACCAAACTAATCATGCCACTCTAAACTCCAAGCATTTACTCACATGTCCCCTGTACGTCTGTACTTGCTACCATTTGGGAACCTTTTGCCTCAGACACTGACAGTGACACACCATTATGTATTTCTGTGCCTCTAGTGTTTTTGTATAATTTTTTTTTTTTTTAAAAATCTGATCATCACATTAATTTGACCTTATAATAATCTTTTTATACTTCTACTATTCTATAAACTCGTTGGCTTCTGCGGCTATACATGGATGCCTAGTTCATTCCAATTTTGATTAGGATTTATAGATAACATTATGGTCCATTTGGTCAATATTGATTGTGTTGTTTCCTGTTGCAGCTTCCTCCCACTAGTGTACCAGTCATTGTGAGAGAGTACCGCAAGGAGCAACTGTGGATATGACTCGCTGCCTCGCTGCCCTACTGCCGTATGGTAGCCTAGCATTTTTGGTGACTTTTGCCGAGTGCAACATGATAATGATTGCACTGTTGGCCTGAGGTTTTTTTGTCTGCCCTTGGCTTTTTTTTACCGAAAGATGGTTCGTCCTGTTTTGCGATCACCTGTATAACTTGCAACTCTATGAAGAGCTCACTCTTGCACTAATGTGCCCTTGGTAATTGTTGAGTCGATGGACCAACGAGTACCTTTTTTTTTTTCAAAAGTTATTATGGTCACAAAAATCCACGGGCTCAAACCACAGAGAAGGTTGTATCGTGAACTGTAGTACCCATGTTTAGCAGTTTGTACAAGCACCAGCTACCAATTTACTGACCACTGTTCAGATAAGTGGGCTGTGTAATTCGGAGAACTTACTTTGGGTCTTTCACTATCATTCCGAGAACTTCCTTTGGTCTTTCACTGTCATGGCATCGGATCCTACAAGGATTCACACTGATCATGCTGGGCGTGGTCAAATTCTCGATGCAACCATATAACTTCTTTTTGCGACCAATGACTATAACTTCAATCCTATTAGTACAATGATTCATTCTGTCAACAATGTAATGTTCAAACCATCAAATTCGGCATTGTATAGCACAGAACAAGATCGACTTCGTGCAGCTGCTTAGCTGAATTATACATATTAAAACAAGAACATAATGACTAAACCTGCACCTCAAGTTTCCAACATGCTAGTTACAGCGCAAAAGTTACACTAGTTACACATATGTTTCCAACAAATGCTAGTTACAGCGCAAAACTAACAAACGGAAAGCTTTTCATGGCAACAACGATCTCAAATGTACTAGGACACAATATGTTTCTTGGCAATAACGATCTCTCAAACGTAGCAGCTGGACGCAATCTATTGACATATTTGCTCGACCGCAGCCACGATCTGGGCAGGCTGCACAACGGTTGCATCCTCCAAAGTCGCAGCATACGGCGTAGGCACATCCTGAGATGACAAGCACATGATTGGGGCGTCAAGGTAGTCCCAGAAGTTGTCAATGATGGCCGACCTCAGGCTAGCGCCGATCCCACCCGTGCGCATGCACTCCTCCACGATCAGCACACGGTGGGTCTTCTTGATGGAGTTGCCAATAGTGTGCAGATCAAACGGCTTCAACGACCTGATGTCAATGACCTCGGGATCATACCCTTTGTTCACCAGAGTCTTTGCTGCCTGCATCACGTGGTACCTCATACGCGAGTACGTCAGTATGGTCACATGTTCCCCAGGACGCACCATCTCGGCCTCCTCCAAGCAGAGCACATATTCCTCGTCTGGAATTTTCTCCTTTAGGTTGTACAGAAGGACGTGCTCAAACAGCACCACCGGGTTCTCACTCCTGATGGCAGCTTTCATTAGGCCTTTAGCGTTGTAAGGAGTTGAGCAGGCAACCATCTGCAGGCCTGGGATCGACTGAAAATACGACTCCAGGCGTTGTGAGTGCTCTGCTCCAAGTTGACGACCGACACCACCGGGGCCACGGATCACGAGTGGGATTTTAAACTGGCCACCAGAAGTGTAATGAAGCATCCCACAGTTGTTTGAGATCTGGTTGTAAGCAAGGAGTAGGAATCCCATGTTCATGCCTTCAACAACAGGCCTCAGCCCTTTCATTCCCGCTCCAACTCCCATGCCAGTAAATGAGTTCTCTGCAATAGGGGTATCCAGAACTCGAAGGTCTCCAAACATATCAGCCAAGCCTTTTGTCACCTTGTAAGAACCACCGTAATGACCAACATCTTCACCAAACACGCACACTGTTGGATCTAATTTCATCTCTTCTATCAAGGCCTCACGAAGAGCTTCATACAGCAAGAGCTCATGACTGAAAGGAAATTAAATAAAATTAGGAATTTGCAGACAGGAAATCACATTACTTCCAGTAAAAAGAATAGACACAATAAAACCAAGGATAGCCAAATATCATCGAATCATCAGTCCTTACATACTTCCAGTAAAAAGATTAGACACAATAAAAGAGAAAAACTCCGTTTGCAGGGAACAGAGGAATGGTTAGCCAAAGACTATTATGGTTTCTAACATATTGCTAATCCTGCCAGCTGTCATGGCCTGCAATTTGTACCATATATCCTAGAACAGACCGCAGTTACTTTGAGTTACTACCCAAATCCCAATAGTCTTTCTGAACGGGAGAGAGTGTTGTAAGTATAGTTTACCCCATTGGCCTGGTGTCATAAAATTAATTATTAAGATCTGTTCTTTTTTGACTTCAAAGTACCAACTAAAATAAAAAACAGAATATTATGTCTCCAGTTCTATTTACCAAATATATTCATTAAGAAATCTAAGGCGCAATGACAAAATACTCATTTTCCTTACTACTGTAATTACTTCAGGTTGATAACCTATATTAAAAAAAAAGCCGAGATGGCAAGTTTGGTGCCAAATTTCATCTTGTAATCAATTCAATGGTGGCAGCCTCATGTACCGTAATAAAGCTTACAGCATATAATTACATAGCGTAGAGAGAGCTACGGCCAATGGCTATTCATTTAGTATTGTAGCCAAATTAGAAATCCATGCTCAAAATCACACTTTGTTGCTAAACCCACTCATGTATTTGCCTTTTCTGAGTGGGACATCTGAGTGTGATAGTGATTGAAGAGAGAACAGGTGGATTTCCGGCTTACCGCTGTTCATTTTTCTTTAACAAAAAATTATCAAACATACAAGAATGTCAAATATAAAAAGTGGAGCATCTCACATGCATGTCCCTGCCTCATGCCACTCAAACGGTGAGGCAATTTCAGATGAGATAAGTTGGGATCCATGGTAGCTACCCAATCAAATAGTCCATGAACAGATCAGTGGTCGTGTCACATGGAGGTGATGCAACTAGAGTATTACTACTTTCAGGTTTCCACATGTGCACATCACATAGAACACCAGATGAAAACAACTAATTGCCAAATAAATGACTTGATCCTGTATGGATTAGGGAAGTATTGCATCATTTTTTTGTAAGATTCAATCTAATTATTGCAAGGGCCTTGTACTGGTTCAAATCAGAACGAGTCTATTTACCCGTGATGATTGACCTAAACTAAGAAAAAGTGAATAAAAACTCGAGTGGACCTACAAGTGTTAGGTACTGTGATCTTGCCCTTGAGATTTTCAAGACTTAAGAAAATTATGTCGTCGTAACCACACCAAAGGAACAATTCAACAGATCCTAATCAAGCTCAAATCAGAACACAGCCCATTGAGAAGGCATAACACGCCAACCTAAACTGAAT
This sequence comes from Hyparrhenia diplandra, assembly GCA_015847255.1. Taxonomy (NCBI): domain Eukaryota; kingdom Viridiplantae; phylum Streptophyta; class Magnoliopsida; order Poales; family Poaceae; genus Hyparrhenia; species Hyparrhenia diplandra. Next base: position 56,702 of record JADLZK010012695.1, read on the forward strand.
TGGTTTTGCGTGGATCCTGAAGCATCATCGAGTAGTAGAATACAGCCACATATATGGACGCCATAGACAAGGAGTAAAACGTTCTTACCCGTCGGAATTGCTTGCCACGGCGCTCGATGGCGCATCCGCCTTTGCCTGCGCAAGAGAACACACAAGGAGAACATAATTCAGCACACCAGCAGGCAGCAAATGGCAACGTGTGCTGCAACCAAAGCAAAACAGCTAACAGACTCAGAATAGCAATGTCACGCAACTGCAACCGCTGCACGCGCCACCAGCCTTCCGCGTCCCGCCGGCGCCGGCGCCACGGGCACGACCCTCGCCGCTGCAGCAGAGGGAACACACGAAGCAGGTGAACAAGAGCTAGGAAAACCGAGCAGACATGGTACGCGGATAGAGAGAGGCGTACCGGAGGTGGATCGGAGGCCGGCGCAGGGGCGGTAGCCGGGGCCGCAGCGCGCAGCGAGAATGCGGTGGCCATTGGGAGGATCGATCGGGGTTTGGGATCTCCGGAGCGCAGAGGCTGCGGCTGAGGCTGCGTTTATAGGCGGAGGTGGAGTTGGGTTTGGTTGGGCGTGGGTGGCGATGGTGGACTGGTGGAGGAATGGAGGCGGCGGCGGCGGAGAGAACGAGGCGGGAGGGGCGGACCCGAGAGGAGGAGAGGAGGAAAGAAGGCGGCCAGAGATGGGCCGTGGACCGGGTCTATAGACCATAGGAAGATGGAAGAATTGATTTGGTGGGCCAATCCGGTCCACCACAGGTTTCAAACTTTGGACTTTGATGTTTGAAGTTCAAAATGGTCAGAATCAGCCAATCAGGAAGTGGTTATTAATGACACTAAACTTAGAGTGATTTAGAAATTGATTTATTTTGAGATGAAAGGAGGATAATCATCTGGACTGAGATTCACTGACAAGCATAACTGTCCAATCCTCTACTACGCAAGAAAAACACACAACGACGACCACCAAAATTGCATCGCATCTCAGCTCACAGCATCAACAATAGCAACGCGACGACATGATGATACACCAAACCGCCCAGTGTCCCGGCAGCCTCGTAGCCCCGGCAGCCACCGCTCCTGGGCCTGGTCCTCGTCACAGCCACGCCGCCGGACCGGTACGCGACGCCGGCGTTCCACCCCGCAGGTATGGCGTTGTTGGCGACGAGCACCCTGCCGGAGCTGAAGGTCAGGCGGATGTTGAAGGGTCCCTGGAGGACGGAGCCGGAGTTGATCTTCCACACGGCGCCCCACGACTGCTGCATCGGCACCCACTGCCCCGTCGTCGTCGTCCCGGTCCCGGTGCTGCCCTGCTGCTGCACCTGCATGATGTCCACGGAGTAGAGGTCGCTGTCGCTGTCCTCATACTCGATCAGCACGGCCAGGTAGTTTGGGTTGGAGCCGGATTCCACCGAGAAGGTCACGTCCACACCAGGCCACTCGCACTGCACCCTGCACAATCAAATGGCGTTAGCGTTGAAAATCACATGGCAGTTACGACGGACCATTTGGTAGGAAATTCTCTTTGGAACAAGCATACATTCATGTGCACATGACATTGACATACCGGGTATATTGGATTTGGATGGCGCCGGCGCCACGCAGCTGGCTCTCCTGCCCGGGCTTTGCCAAGGCGCCAAACGCTGTCCCGCTCATGTCCAAGTGGACCTGCTCATCGGGACACGGGCAATCGGGGCACTCATCGGTGATGACGACCGTGACCGGGTTACCAGAGCAAGCCTCATTGCCGGTGCATACAACCTGATGAATAATCAATCTTACACAAATGTCAAAAGGCAGGCATTGGACGAGCAGGATGACTGAATCTCTGAGCAATACACACCTGGTAGCAAGAGCCACAGCCCTTGCCAGAATCGTAGATGGAAGAGCAGCCAGCGGCAATCATGGATGAGAAAGGTGGCTGGTCCACAGCATTCTGGTATCCACAAGCACCACCTACAACAATTCAACAAAGGCACACCAGTTTGGTGGAGCTAATACATGGTAATTAAGTGTGGTGACTATGATGCATTGACTATTATTCTACATAATCTCTTACCGTCAGTTCCAGCACCATCAGCTGCGCCATACCATGTAGCGATGCCATTGGACCAACCATAGAGCTCACGGCGGAACTCAGTGGATGCACATGGGTGGAGGAAAAAGGCCAAAGCTGTGATGGCAATGGAAAACAACAGCTGGAGCGTGGAAGCCATATAACACACCCTGTGACCAAGTAGCAGAGAGGGTGAAAGAGAGTAGTGTAGTGTTTCACTGTTGTGATGGAAAGTTTTGCACAAGGACGTAGTGAAGGACAGAATAAGAACAGGCAGGGGCTTTCTTTGCCCATCTGGGGAGCAGGCAGAGTTACAGTTACTGTCCATGATTTAGTAGTGCAGTTTCTCTAATGTAGAAGGTAGTAGACAGACACTCACTACCAAACAGCAAGTCAGTAGACAATTGGCAACTGGAGGTTTTTTTTTTTTTTTTTTTTTTTTTGACAACAACTGGAGTTTGGAGGATTCTCAGTCGCCTGCTATTGAAATATGCTCAATAGAATTGTTATGAGAAGGCATCCCATACTCATCAAATCAAAATATTTGCATGAGATCATGAATTGTTACTCAGTCCTCATGCCTTACTGTAATGTTTCTTTTTGAACACAAAGGATGACACTAAAATATGTAATTCAATTATGATGAAATTAAATTTATTACATATAGCACTCTCAAAGATGATATGGAGTGGAGTTTCCCACATTTTGGTGCTCCTTGCATTCTTGTCATAATGATATACTGTAATTATGTACTATCACCTTGCCTATATTAGATAGTCACCGATACTTCAAGACATCTACGACAAACAGAATAAGCCTAGGTGGTTGTAGGTAAAAGTTAGAGCTTGTACTTGTAATTCCAGGTCATAGTTACCATGTCAAACTCATCCGACATGTATATGGTAAACATAAGTGATCTGATAAATCTCAGTTATGAATGCAACAAAACCTCTATTAGGCCATTAATTTCAACTTCCTACTTAGTGGGAGTCTCAAGGGGCAAGCATATATTAACTTCAATCGTTTCTATTCTTACCTTAATTTTCATTAAAAAAACTGGTAAGGTAGCAATAAAAAATCTATCAAACAACACATACAATTTCAGAATATTTTCATCTATGTTCTAACAAAATGAAAAGCTACATCTGGCTATGGTTTATCAAAGATTAGCTATTCATTGTCAATTGATTTCTTGACAATTTTAACCTCTGCATAAATTCTGTTTCATGATAGACTCATCCGACATGTATTTGATCACAAGTCTCTGGTAAATTGGCAGATTACAAGATCACATAAGAAGTCAAAGTACTATGCCGATAAGACGACATTAGTACTTGTGATCACTTTACAACTTTAGATCTAGTTGAATGAATTTAAACAGACAATAACAGAAAAGGAAACAGAACATCCAATTTGCATGCCCACGCAACCACCAGAACATTCAATGTCCTTCTAGCATAATTGGGTTGGCGACCTTGAGCACATTTGGGTCACAAACCAGCTGAGATAAGAACTTGCCATTCATCCCCCCTCACCCTGAACTGAAACCAATCCAAACCTTCTTTAACCATGCTTCTACAAAGACTAGAGGCATTAGAGAGCCAACTATGCTTAGTTTCGGATCTTTAACTGCCACCTACAAGCATCCTTTATATCAGATAAATGCACAATTTGTTCCAATAATGGTTAGGCTCACATACTAGTAGCTATGTTGAGTGAGTTCTTGTTCCTCTGAAAAACAAGAACCAGCTGGACCATTTGTACTAAGTACATTAGTCAGTGGAATCTAAAGTGTCAATTTTGGTTACCACTCTGGACAAAGGTACCAATAAGGCGACAGCTGAGCTGAGGATTCTTACCTGCCGGACTCGGAGACCACCGTGCTCTGTGAATTCGTCTTCCTCTGCTCACCAACAGCACAAAGCTCGACCATGTACAGGGCCTACAGGCTGTAGATAGACTGATAGAGTAGCAAAGCAACGGTCAAGACCAGTGTCTGTCGAGCACGCGGCACGCCACCAGCCTGGGCCGCGGCCGACGACCTGGCCCGAAACCCCCCAGCGCAGCAACGCGCACGCCCTCCCCGCCTCGGAGGGCACAATGCCGGCAAAGCGCAGCACGAATCAAGCAAACGGCGAGCCTCGAGCGTCACCAGGCGTACCTGGGCCTGGGCCTGCGGGCTCCAGCCGCCCGGGGACGCGGTGCTTGCAGCGACGAGGCAGCCGGGCGTGCGGAACTGCCGCGGCGCGTGGAGGCGGAGCGGGCACCGGTGATTGGAGGGAAGGGAAGGAAGCGGGGGTTTATGCTCGCTGTTGTTGGAAAAATTCAGAGATGGCGTGGAAAGCGACTCACATTTACTACCTCGTTTGGGAGATGAAATGATGATTGCCATCACTGTCAGTCAAGTATCAGCCATCCCCACGTGGCGGCCACGTCACCACCGGAATTCTAGGGGAGAATTGGAGCGAAGAAACGAAGAACAGCATAGCGCTAGCTAACAGAGACTACTGTGGAAGAACAAATGGCATCGATTGTTCACACGACAGCTAAGTTCAAAGGAATGGACAGCAAGTCGGCAACATTATTCTTGTTCTAATTAAGCAAGCAAACCCAATAATGTCTCGCTTCATTTGGTTGCTTCCTTTGGTTTCAAATCAGGGAGTACGAAGAGATACTGACTGGTACTTCCTCCGTCCCAAATGGTCTATGATGATGCCATCATGGTCGGTCAATATCAGTCATCTTCACAAGGCGAACACGTCACCACTTGAAATCAACATGTAAGCTGAGAGGGATTAAAAAGACGGCTTGTCGGTAACAGCATCCTTGTTCTAATTCTTTGGCAAGCGATGCAAACCCAATCATGATTCACTTTATCTGGTTAGTTCCTTCCGTTCACTTAGGGCAAAAAAATTCAATTTTAAAACCAAGCGCTCACTTAAGTGACTTATAAGTACGTATCACGTACCCAGTTTTTCCAATAATATCGGCAAAAAAAATAGCAACATACTCCTATAGGAGTAGAATGTAAATCTCGCTGAGCTAAATAGAAAAGTCAATGTTATGGGTCATGGCTTTTCTTCTTGTTGCTTGATTCAGCACTGGTAATACTGGTTTTCTAGTGAGCTTCCCTGAATGTTACAATATATCTAGCAACTTAGACTAAACCCATCGATGTTACGAAATCTAGCAACTTAGACTAAACATCAAATAAATCTAATCATTGCTAGAGGAAATCAAGCATCTTATGATCTTATAAAAGTATTCTGCCACCTGTAAATAGGAGCCAGAAATCGTGGTGTCATATTCAGCAGTGCTTTGCGCATCCTACCGTCCGGTACTGGAGTTGCCCAATGCTGAAAGTTTAGCCAAACTCGTTGATCCTGAATTAGACTATAGAGATCACGACTATTATCCACTGTACAGTAACAAAATTACATTTGCAAAACGGCTTGGAAAAAAAAGAAACTGCTCCCTCCGTTTCAAGTGGTTCTGATGCAACATCTTAAATGTTTCTTGAGAGAATCTAGATCCTACCAAACACACATGAAAAGTGGGAATCTCACTTTGTAATTCAAAGCATTTGTTTAAAGACTCACATTTCTAATATACAAACTCAATTTGTTCACTTGAAACAACATATTTTAACTCAATGCTGTCAGAAAAATAAATTGTTCACTACTCAATCATTTTTATTTTTTTCACTAATACTGTCATTAGTTCAATGACTAGTGAATTCGATCCATAAAAATGCATGGAAATCAAATAAAAAGCTAGAAAGAACACATATCTCTTCCTTAAAGGAATTGAGTGTACCGCTTAACCAACCCAATCAGTTTCACCAAATGCGTATTTACAAGGACTTCGTCCAACCTGATCAGTTGCATGCTGGTAACTCGATCACAACAAAAACGTTCACAATCTCAACAATCCACTGGTTCCAACTCATATTCTGTGGCAAAAATAACCCGATGTGAGGCCTAAGCAACATAGAGTTATGCCTACTTTTTCTACATCAAAAGGATAAAACAGTGTAACACTGGTAACTTTTCTCGGTGTGTAACTGTGCAATCTATGAACTTTACTGAAGAAACATGAACAATCTTCCTGACCACAAGCACTCCGGCTGGAAAAGCACATCAGTCTTTCGCGTCCATGATTCCACCTGATGTAACCTGGAAAACGTGCTGTTGGTCAAGGGAAACAAGTTTCATGTATATCACATTGATAATTCATACCATCATCTAAAGCATTCAGTCATGGCAGCTAGGACTTAACAGGAAAGGTTCACTATCACTAGAGTTTGCTATTTACAAAAAAAAAAAAAAAAAAAAAAAAAAAAAAAAAAACTACACATTGATAATTCATATCAGCATCTAAAGCATTCAGTCATAGCAGTTAGGACTTAACAGGAAAGGTTCACTGTCACTAGAGTTTGCTATTTACATTAAAAAAAACTAGAGTTTGCTATGCAAGCCAATTTAGTTGGATTTTTGACAAGCTGTGGAAGTCAGGCGGTCATTAGTGCAAGCAGCAAACATGGACTATCAAAGCAAAAGGATATAGCTTCTCCTTCAGGAAGGTTAGGAGCATCAAAGATCTTGCAGACACGCTGCTCGCCTTTGCCTTTCCTCAGCATCAATCTGATGGTGGCAGCATGTGCCAACACATGGCCGCCTGCTGGTTTCTTTGGGTCGGTTATGAACATACCGCCACCTGGATCAGCAATCACTGGAACACAAAAAAGGGGACACAGATTAGAATTTGAAGTTCATTGATCTTTGGAAACTGAAACAGTGCTAAATAAATAACAAGGCCCACCTTGGTTGGTGATGTACACTGCAACATTGAACTCCTCAGCAATCTTGGTAAGGCGGGACAACATCTGTGCTAGCTTTTGCTGCAATTTCACAGCAGATACAGATAAGCAAGCAGATAAAATGGCACCCTTAAAACATTTTTACGAGGACCCTACTGCCATTGAAATGAATTGATGAGAATACCTGACGCTCTGCAAGTTCACCCCTGCCACTGAAATCAACACGGAATAGTGCAATCACAGAATCCACAATCTGTTTCCAGGACGACAGAAATACCACATGAGCAATTGAGCACAACTCAAGATTATCCAAAATGAATGCACTTTACAGTTCCATGCCTACCAGAAGTCTGAAAGGTTCTTCAGCCATCTTGGCAGCAAGGCCCAGGAGCAAGTTGTACTGGTGCTCATAGGTGTATGCACGAGCATATATGATCTAACCAGAAGCAGACATAAAATTGAACAACCATTTTGGTCTACTAGTCACGAAATGGGCTAATTGAAACGATAAATGTTAAACGCATGCAATTCATACATTGTCGAGAACAGCATTGGCATCCATCCCAAATCTCTCAGCAATTGGCACAATGCGTTCAGGTCGGCTGCAAACTTCGTTAAGGAAACAGTTTGGAGATGATAGGAATAAATATAACTCTTGAGAGAATCAGCTTGACAAATTACTGATGAAATGAAATCTCAAAGATACAATGTTCCCTCAGTGTCAATGTAGGCGACCTTCCCATTCCCCCCATGCATGTGGATTGGAAGCTGCATTTTCATCAACCAGAAATAAGAAAGTAGTTCTGTTGCTTCTTTGTGTCCTCAAATTCTATTGCTTTTATAGTTTTATGGCGAAAGTGCTATCTACAAAAATTTGATTCATTGATGAACCTGAGTGGAGACACACAGGGTATGAGCCAACTGGGTCTTCCCTGACCTGCAAGACAACCAGATGACATATATGTCAAACTAAAAAGCTAGAATTGAACTCAGAAATATAGTTGCAAAAGTGCATCGTAAGTCAACATTCACTGTGACTATTTTCAGTAAATACTTAAGATGTTTCTTTCATTTGCATGTAAAAGATTTGTGAGAGTTTGTGTGTTGTATACAATGGCAAATTGCTCCCAGTCCCAATAATAGAATACAACAAAGAAATGTTTCATATACTGTTCCCTTCAGAGAAAACAGAGATCCCACCTAAATTTCATTTTCAATAACAAATCATTTTACATCAAGAAAATGGTGAGATATTGCATTCATGTGGTCAAGTTAGCGAAGCAAAAGCATGATTAGAAACTATAAGATGCACTGCTACTGCTAGCAATGCCTTTGGAAGATGAGACAACAGAAAAAGGCGGTACAGAGTTGGAAAGGTTGTATCATCAACCAAAATACACGAATAAAATTGAGATAGAACCTAAATACATTTATTTTAGTGTAGCTCCATATCATAAATATCAACCATACACATAATACTATGGCTCCTGCAGCAGAACTTCAGAGAAAAATAAGCAACAGGAGCAAGAACATCAACATACCGGAACTCCCCAAATGCCTCTGTGATGCAAAGTGTTTCAATTCCTCCTTCAAAATTTAAAAATATCCATCTATTAAACTAATATACTGGCATAACTGGATAACACAACAGATTTCAGATATATTACCACCAAGCAGCTCATCAAGTGCCTGGCTCCCAGTTGTAATCCGAACAACAGACTTCCGCTTCAAATAAGCCAAAATAAATCAAACAACCTTAAAAAGGACGATGCATATGAGAAGTAATTAAAAGTGTTCAATCATATTCTATAAGTAATCAACCTTTGTCAGTTAGTTTACATACTACAAGCAGTTGAGCATTGGTTATCACTCATTAGACGCACGAAACTACTAAACCATACACCGATTAGCATAATAAATGCAATTTTATACCTTGAGAAGGAGATCATTTCCTGTCATGAAGCCCTGGTTCTGTAACAAACAAACGAGAAGAGAATTTCAAGATACCATATCATACAGAATTGGTCGTGGAAGTTTAGTAAGCAAAAGCAGCAAGGGTCAGACCAGAAGTTTTTCAGCTGCCTCGCAAATCTTATCAACTTTTGCTTCAGATAAACCTTTGATTCCTGTAAGGTTCTGCAAGAGGATCCATACATTAGAACAACAGACATATGTTCAGAATATTGAACAAAGGAAAGCAGAGTAGCATGCATGCAAGTGCCACAAACAAGATACCAGTTTAAGCACTGTGCATAAAGAATTCTCAGACAGACCGAACAAAGATTTGGGGATTGGGATGCATAGTTCAGAACCTTCTTAGTATGCATCATTAGGCCATTGCAAGTGTAAATCCCTGCATCCTGCAGCTTCTTCACGTCTCCTGCATTTATCCCCTGAGAGATGACTGCCAAACATATACATTCAACACAGATTAGATTGAGCGCAGGAACGGGTGGAACTACATATGCTGAGAGCTCAAATTAATAGCATTGGACACAAATAGAAAATACAAGGCAACGCGAATCCTGTTTCCCAACAAAACATGAAGCCAAGCCTAAAAAAGACCCAGAGTGCCCAAGTGCAACGGTGGCAGTAGCACACACTGACTAAACAAGCTAACCGCAGAATTTCAATCAAAGGTGGGGAAAAACTAACACATCAATTTCGCCACAACTTATCACTAGTTTATTCCCAAAACTCTCAAAAATTTTGGGGAAACGGAAGGGCGCAAAACAAAATCACGCTCAATTCACACCAACTTCACTCCCAAGCCGCACCAATACCGACCGAAATTCCCTAACCCAAAACGCGAAACAACAGATGGCAGAAGCGAGCCGCCATGCTCAGCGACTGGGCGTCGATTGATCAAGGTACGACAGAAACTGAGATAATAATTGCTTGAAAAAAGTATTCCACACAAAAGTTGCTCAGAGACTGGGCGTCGATTGATCAAGGTACGACAGAAACAGAGATAATAATTGCTTGAAGAAAGTATTCCACACAAAAGTTTTAGGATAGAACGAGCTAATTTCGAATTTGACTGCACTTTGCTAATCGCTTTGACAGAGTGAGGTCGTGAACTCGAGGATAAATTCAGTCGAATCTATGCAGAAGCAACGGTAGTATACACTGATTAAAACGAAGTAACCACAGGATTTCGATCAAACGCAAAACCCCATGAACTCATGCCATGATCAGCAAACCCCAACTAATTTTGGGGGAATCAGAAGGAACGCAAAGCCCTAACTAAGCGCACCCAACAAAATCATAACAAATGCCGACCCCAAGCAAAAATTGAACCAACTTCGCTTGGAAGCAAACACCAACTCGGACCGAAATTTGCGAGCCTACAAACGAAACGTCAGAAGGCGGCAATGATCCGCCCGCCGTGGGAGGCGACTGCAGCATCGATCAGGGTGGCGAGACGGAACAAGTAATGCGGGAGGCGACAAGGGAGGGGAGAGGGCGCAACGTACGCTTGTCAATGGACTCGAAGCACTCCTCCTCGTCCTCGACCCTGTCAGCGTCTACAAGCTGGAGCTGCCCGCCCTCGTCCGCCGCGTGCCTTGACGGCGCCATGTTCCTGCAGCCGTAGTAGTGCGATCAGGAGATGGAGACGGAGGAGTTAGCTAAGCGCGAGCGCGGCGAGTGCGGCGAGAGCGAAGGGGGAGGAGCGGCGGCGCGTACCTGCGGCAGGAAGAGGAGGAGGAGCGGCGGCGCGTACCTGCGGCAGGAGGAGGAGGAGGTGGCGGTGGCTGCGAGGCGCGAGCAAGCGAGCCCGCTCGTGGGGTGGTGGGGTTTGGAGGAGAGGAGCAAGCGGAGGCGAGAAACGGGGAACAAGTGATGCGCCGTCGTGTCTCGTGTGCCGGTGAGGGACCCTTCTCGTTCTCCAACGGGTCGGCCTCGGCTTATCGTTGGGCTAGGAATGGGTTCATGGGTCCCACCAACGAAGTTCAGCCCAGATCAGTCGTGGGCCGACACGATAAAGGGTACTCCCTCTCCGTCCCAAATATTTGTCTTTAAAAAACCGTATTTCTCTCACAAACACGCGAAAAAAAAAAAAAAAAAAAAAATACGGACTTTGAGGCCCATAGGAGACTTCCGCCCGCAGTCAATTGGCTTTGCAGGCGTTCGTTGGCTCGTTTCTGTCTTCGACCCGTACGTACGTGATCAGGCATGATGCCATACCATAACTATAACAGAGAGAGATGTGTTTTTGTATTCGTCAGTCTATTTATTTATTTATTTTTGAGAATGACACAAGATAACGCAGACACTCACAACACGCACGCACACTCACCCCTATGAACACGCGACGCAAACCCTACCATCATGAAGCACCCAGAAGCGAATTTGAAAGATCCGGTAGATCCGGAGATTACCGAAGTCACCATTGGCACGCCGTCGTCGGCGAACGTCGCTACCACTTAATGCATAACGCAGGAAATCTGGAAAAATCCCAAGAAAAGGTGCGAGCACCGGGATTTGAAACCCAGTAGGTAGCGTCCCACTGGATCGTCCTACCATTACCATTGAACTACAAGCCAATTCGCTTCGTCAGTTTATAGCTATGCAACCGAGAGACATTCTTAAAGTTCCCAACGAACTGTTTACCGTTTACATTTGCAGAAAATTTTCCGCCCTATGATTATCTTCCATTGAGGCTAACGTGGCACGCTGGACAAGGGCAAAAATTCATGTACTCAGCAAGTCAAGTACATAACGAGGAGCATCTATTCATTCTGCAGAACAAGCACTGCCTCCGTCTATACTCATTCTTCCTGATCATTGAGCCATTATTATTTGCTGCGCCAGTAACAGATCAAGTTATTCTATACATGATTGATATCATTATGAGCCTGTATATATCACTTCTCCTTCTGACCATTACATGGCCGACTACAACTTCGACCTGGGTGCCTTTGTCTCCCGCAGCTCTGCATACATATCTGAAATATCCTTGGCGAAGTAGTACGTCTTAGCTTGCGGTCTTTTGACCTGCAAGAAGTAGAGTCACTAGTTGGGCCTACCTTGAATGTTGGGGTGAGGAGACCATTCTCCACTGTGAATGGCTCAGCAACGAGCCGAACAGCTTTAGCAAATTCAAAACCTCTTAGCTGGTACAATAGGGCATAGAAAGTCAATAAACGATAGCAGCACAACATCCTTGTTCTAATTCTTTGGCAAGCGATGCAAACCCAATCATGATTCACCTTATTTGGTTAGTTCCTTGTGTTTCACCTAGGGCAAAAATTTCAATTTTCAAACCAAGCGCTCACTTAAGTACGTGTCACGTCCCCAGTTTTTCCAATAATATCGGCAAAAAAAAAAAAAATAGCAACATACAGGAGTAGAATATAAATCTCGCTGAGTTAAATACAAAAGTTAATGTTATGGGTCATGGCTTTTCTTCTTGTTGCTTAATTCAGCACCGGTAATACTGGTTTTCTTGTGAGCTTCCCTGAATGTTAAAATCTAGCAGCTTAGACTAAACCTATCGATGTTACGAAATCTAGCAACTTAGACTAAACATCAAATAAATATAATCATTGCTAGAGGAAATCAAGCATCTTATGATCTTAAAAGTATCCTGCCACCTGTAAATAGGAGCCTGGTACTGGAGTTGCCCAATGCTGAAAGTTTAGCCAAACTCGTTGATCCTGAATTAGACTATAGAGATCACGACTATTATCAGTTATGTAGTTATGCTTCTCACTGCACTGCGCTACACTGTACAGTAACAAAAATTACATTTGCAAAACGACTTCGAAAAAGAAACAGCTCTGATGCAACATCTTAAATGTTTCTTGAGAGAATCTAGATCCTACTAAACACACATGAAGAGTGGGATTCTCACTTTGTAATTCAAAACATTTGTTTAAAGACTCACATTTCTAATATACAAACTCAATTTGTTCACTTGAAACACCATATTTTAACTCAATGCTGTCAGAAAAATAAACTGTTCACTACTCAATCATTTTATTTTTCACTAATACTGTCATTAGTTCAATGACTAGTGAATTTGATCCATAAAAAATGCATAGAAATCAAATAAAAAGCTAGAAAGAACACATATCTCTTCCATAAAGGAATTGAGTGTACCGCTTAAACAACCCAATCAGTTTCACCAAACGCGTATTTACAAGGACTTCGTCCAACCTGATCAGTTGCATGCTGGTAACTCAATCACAACAAAAACGTTCACAATCTCAACAATCCACTCTCTCAGGCCTCAGCTACAAGAAAACATGAAAATGCACATCTAAATCCCTGGATAGTCCTAAATGGTTAAATTTGCATCCCAAAACTAACAAAGCTGCATTTGCATCAAAATTCACAACACCAATACCGCAAACATCAGAAGGTGATACACCAAACCGCTAAATGTTCCAGCAGCCTCATGGAACCGGCCGCTACCACTCCTGGGCCTGGCCCTAGTCACCGCCACTCCGCCTGCCCGGTATGCCACACCCGCATTCCACCCTGCAGGTATGGCATTGCTGGCTATGAGTACCCGGCCTGAGCTGAATGTCAGGCGGAGGTGGAACGGGCCATAAAGGGCAGAGCCAGAGTCGAGCCTCCAAATCGCACCCCACGAATGCTGCATCGGCACCCACTGCCCCGACGAGCTCTGCATGATGTCGACGGCCGAAAGATCGCTTTAAGCTGTCCTCGTACTCGATGAGCACAGCCAGATAGTTCGGGTTCGAGCCAGAGTCAACGAGAGAAGGTTACATCAACTCCAGGCCATTTGCACTGCACACTGTATATCGATATATGCATCATGACAAAAGTCAGAACAAATAAGTTAGAAGACATGGGATAGTTGGTAGCAACTTGCAAGTAGCTATTTTGGTGTAGCTATGTCCATGAAGAAACAGCGTGCATACCGAGTGTAATGGATTTGCAGCAGGCCAGCAGCACGGAGTTGATCAGCCATTCCAGGCTTTGCCATGGCACCAAATGCAGTCCCACTCATGTCAAAGTGGGCTCCCTCATTTAGGCACATGCCATCACTTGCTTGGCTCAAGCATGGGCCACCGCCAGGGCCCTGGTCGGTGATGACAACAGTCACCGGGTAACCAGAGCAAGCTTGATTGCTAGAACATACCACCTGATCAATCAGCATTTCTAAATGTCAAATAGCAGCCATGCATGCATGCAATAGCCTCAATCACAAAGAGGTACACGCACCTGATAGCAAGAGCGCATCCATTGCCAGAGTCATAGATGAAAGGGCTGCCGGCAGCAATCAAGGATGAGAACGGTGGTTGGTCAACAGCATATTGGTACCCACATGCACCACCTACAAAAGGTGTAACTGAGATATGCATGCATTGGAAATTAACTATTCAAGGCGTACACCAGTTTGAGACGAGCTATTATATGGTGACTGTTGAGACAATGAATATTATGTTGCTATTACCTTCACTTCCAGCGCCATTCGCATCACCATACCATGTAGCTATGCCAGTGGTCCAGCCGGACAGCTCATGGCGAAACTCAATGGACACACAAGGGTGAAGGTGTGAGGCAAAAGCTAAAATGGCAATGAAGGAGGACAAGAGAATCTTGGAAGCCATACTGAAATCTGCACTGTGACAACAAGCTGTGACTGATGAGGCCTAAAATACTGTGAATTTGCAAGGCGGGAGAAAGAGGGAATAAGTAGAGTGGTGTTAGCTATATGATTTATCTTCAGGAGACAGATGTAATTAACCATATGGTTAAGGACAAAAGAACAGGGTTGCTCTTTGGGGACATCGACCCGCTGTACTTCACAGTGCAGTTTTCTGGCCCTTTTTTTTTAATTATAAAAAGAAATGCATGATTTATCATTATCAAAATACTGAAATTGCACTGTGACAACAAGCTATGACTGATGAGGCCTAAAATACTGTGAATTTGCAAGGGGGAGAGAAAGAGGGGACGAGTAGAGTGGTGTTAGCTAGCTACATGATGTATATTCAGGGGACAGTTGATATAGTTAACCAGATGATTAAGGACAAAAGAACAGGGTTGCTCATTGGGGACATTGACCTGCTGTACTTCACAGTGCAGTTTTCAGTTTTTATTATTTATTATAACAAGAAATTCATGATTCATCATTGTCAAAATAATAAACTCATAGTCAAAGGCTAAATGGGAGAAGATTTGGGACAGCCAAACAGGTATGAAGTAGCTAATGAGATATATGCACATTCAAACAAAGATGATGATATAGCACAAAAGGCATGCAGCCCAAAATTGTTATTCAGATCTTGAGTAGAAGTCGATGCACCACAACAAATCCATGTTATGACATTTCTTTATGATGGAACATGAGTACAGTCTGCAAAAGGATCAAATTCAAAGATACTACCTAACAGCATCCAAGATATGATTATGAATTGATACAGCAAACCTCTGTAAGATCACTAATTTCTAGCTTTTACTCTATGAACAATCACATCTACCTTCACAAGAGTATCCACATGACTTCCACAGCCTTAATCAGATTCAGATGAAATGTTAGCCGCCTCTTTATTCTAATGGGTTATTCTATTCCGCATGTCCTCATATTTTGATAGTTTCACTTTCATCAACTTGAGTTAGTCACTATGGTCGAAATACATAAAAACATATTCTAATGTGTTATTCTATTCCCTTATCTGAACTTTCACAAAAGCTATACTGATATCAAATATTATAAAGAGAAAAGCAAAGACAGTTAAGTAGTATTTTCTTCTTCATGAAACACCGTTACCGTTACATACCATGGTTTATAAAAAGAATGAGGTGTGCCTAATCAATTTTTATCTTATAAATTCAAACAATGAGTCAATGACCTTAGCTTGTACTCAGGTTTAGTTAAGGTATAAAGAAGTCAAAATAGGATGACATCATTACTTTCTTTCACCTCTGAAAAAAATCTAGTCATCGAGATAACAAAATAAGCTTCATCAATCATAAGGTTAAAAGATAAATGAAGAACATACAAAATTACAAATATTCACATATTGAAGTTACTTCATCTTTAATAGTTACCAGTTTATCACTTACTCATTCTACAATAAGCTAAGGCTAATGCTAAGAAGCAAACTGTACACAATAGGTTGAATGGCATATTTTGCTGCAGAAAGAGCAGCTTTCACACTCCCTAGTCCCTACTTTCAACTCACCTCGGATATCAGTATGTCAAAAGTTGTAAAACCGCATTAATCCTAATCAAGTCTGAGCTCCAGATATCAAATTAAATCAAACTTAACCCAAGGTGGAGTCAATTTGTTGGTTCCTCAGAAAACATGAACCAATTGAATTGTTTGTTCTGTATGCATCCTGAAGCATCATTGTCGAACACACAGATACGGATATGGACTTACAGTATTAAGTTCTTGTCGGCCGGATTTGGACGCCGCCGCGCTCTGCGAACCCACGCTCCCCTGCACATGAAAAATAGAGTTCAAGTACACCTGTGATATACACCAAGTTTGAATTGAAAGATGAGGAACGAGGAACGCGTCGCACCGGACCTGGCACCCCGCCGCAGCAACGAGCAAGGCCCCTGGCGCTGAGGAAACGGGAAACCACCCCAATGTCAGCAAAACTTAAACCCCACCAGCCGTGCATCAGGCAGATCTGTGACCGGAGGATCCCACCCGTACTGTGGGGAATGTGGCGGCTAAAGCCGCGGCAAGCAACGACGAGGCGACCGCCATTGGGGGCTGCGGCATCGGCCTAGCCTAGGTGTGGATACTGGAGAGGAGACGGCTTTACGGGTACTGTAATGCGAAGAGAAGGTGGCTGGGCTCGGAGGAATGTGGGCGGTGGTGGACTGGTGGTGCAGGAGTGGATGCGGCGGCGGCGAGGCGAAGCAAACACGGACACTACGACGGGCAGAGAGGACAGCGGAGCTTGCGAGGGCCGAGAGGGGTCAGCACTCAGCAGAGGTTTATGCACTTTTTTTTTCTTTTTTTATTATTTAACAAAAGTACACCGAATAGCCAAATTTATCCTCTAACTATCGCCGAAAAGTCAGCTTCGTCCTTGAGCTACGAAAATACTCGCCAAGTTTTAGCTCACCTTATCATCGCCCAGTCAGCTAGGGTTATATGAATTACCGTTTTCTACCCGAAAAAAAATGGACCCTTTTTAGGCCGGTTCACCGATGAAAGTTTCACCTCGGTTTTGAGATGTGAAACTTTTTTGTATGAAATAGATGTCTCCCTCAATGCACAGTTTCATATGCTCAAGGGTCCCACAACCTCTCTCATTGCATGGTTTAATTGCATAGTTGCGGTGAAACTCTATTTATATCTCAATGGGGTTTTTTACGCTTTTCAACGATGTGTGGCGATTGCCCAAAAGGTTTCACCATGGTGAAACTCTTTCTTTCTCTCGCCTAGGGGTTTCATGCAAAAAGTGAAATTTTTGCTGGATGTATTTGTATTTAATGTGGATGAAACACTCATAAAACCCCATTGTCATTGAGGCCTTAGACAAACTTTCAAATATATCCACGTTTTTGAAATTAATTGCATCAGCTATCCGTGGCGACGACCAAAGCGGATAGCTGATGCAATTAATTTCAAAACGTGGATATATTTTGAATATTTTAAAAATAAAAGGTTATTTAAAAAAAATCCTTTCTACCCTTGCCCCTTGGTCGTCTATTGTGACTTAAGTTTGGTTCACTATTGGTCTCAAGCTTAGTTCAAGGTTGGGTCCAATTGTGAATCTGTTGACAACAACATGAATGAATCATTTATAAGTTGGATTATAGAAGCAAGGTTCAAGCCTATCTTATCTACTCCATCCGTTCCAAATTATCTGACGTTTTGGCTTTTCTAGATTTTAATTGTATTTGCCATGCACATAGATGTACACTATGTCTAAATACATAGTAAAAGCAATGCATATAGAAAAGTCAAAACGCCTTATAGTTTGGGATAGATTTTGTATGTTAGAGAAAATAAGGGTCCTTAATCATCACCAGAAGAATCCAAGTGAATAGAAGCAATAGTGAGAGGTGGTTAATGGATATATGCCCCAACATTATCAGGAAGTTCCGTAAGATTAGGCATAGAACCTAAGGGCAGGTACATGGTTACACGTGAGCGGTCTCATACGCCGTCTCATGCATCGTCACGTAGGATTTTTAATAATGTGGAGGAAAGAGAAAGGTGAGAGAGAATGAGGTATTTGCTTCGCGAAACAACCGCCTCATGAGCTAAAATTTAGGACTATGAGACAACTATTTTTACCATTGTATGAGCTATTGTCGTCATGCACCTCACAATCCTATTTTTTTCTCTCCATAAATTAAGAAAATGTGAGTTGCTATGACACAAGTTAAAAAAGACAACCATTGTACATGTAATTTTTTTTTAGTCGCCTTAAATTACGTAGCACTATATGAGACTAGTAATAAGACAACACCAATGTACTTGCCCTAATAGTGTCAAAAAAAAAATGGAGGTTCACATGCTCCTGCAGATATTGGCAAGTTTCTGATATTCTCGGTGCACACGAGTTCAAGACGATTGAAGAGCCAAACAATTACTCAAATATCAACATGTTCAGCATGGCCTGTGTCCGAAAACCCTAAATTGCATCCTATAGTGAAAAAGACGTCGGGTTGACCATGAAAAAATAGGAGGCAAAGCAAAGTTTGCACTAAAATCAAATGCAGCCGTTGTGCAAAGGGTCCGGTCACTACATTAGGAGATGCATTGGGGCAATGGTGTTTATCATGTCGAGTTATTATCCTATATAATTTGTTATTTGACTTGGGATAGCAGTGAGCTTCAGGGTCACAAAATCCTTCACAGCAGAAAGCAATCTGAAAAGATAGCATGCAGCCTCATCTTCGAGTCAGAGCAAGTTGCTGGCATCAAAGGAGTAATCCATCCTATCTTCATGTTAGTAAATTTAGCTAAGTGGTATAAGAAGAGAAAGTAATTTCAAATCATTTTTGTGTTGTCTGACCGTAAGAAAAAATCGTCTCCTTTGCAAACTCGAAGGCCATCCATAGGTAGGGGTGGTAATGGGCCCTAATACCTTCTTCACAATCCAACCCTAATAAGTTTTAGTTCAAAATGAATAATATTTTATCCCGATCCATAAATTTACTAGCTAAAATTGAGGGCCCTTTACCACCCCCTGTCCATCACGACATTGCAGTATCAACCATAGGCCCGTTGTCAAAAAGGGCCTTCAGCAATTATAATATCGGGCAAGGGCAGAAATGGTTATTCATAACCCTCAATGATTGGGCGGTGACAAGGTGAGTCAACGTGCTCCACGTTGGACTAGAGACAAAACTTCCCTCTATCAAAATTTGAGGCTATGCTTGTTACATGTCGTTTTGTGGTTCGAGCTCTCAAAACCCATTTCGGGGCGACCGGGGGAACCCTCGGCGTCCCTCGCGCCGTCCCTCGGGGGCGAAGGGGGAACCCGCACCCGGGCGAGCCGCCACACCTCTGCCGTCGGCCGCGGGGCCGCCCGCCGTCACGCCTCCTCGGCCGGCGGCGGCCGGCTGGGAGGGCCCACAAAGCCTCCCGCACCTTCCTCTCCTCGATGTGTCCATGTGCTCCTCTCCCACCTCCCACTGCTCTCGGGCGCGGAGTTTACGGCGTACTTGGTGGCGGAAGAAAACGGAATGGGACCGGAACAAAGGGACAAGTGTTTAACACGCCGTCCACCACCGGATTATATAGGCGGCCGAGTGGCCGCCCGAGCTGGGTTTCCAAGAAAGGTGACCTGCAGTGAATTCTCTTTCCATTGTGGGGCGGAATATTTTGGATCTGGTGTTTACCACGCAGGGATCTCCTAATTTTCACCGCCGGGCCCATCCGGCGGTCGGGCTAGGGTTTGCGACCCGGTCCCGGTTTAGCCGCGGGCGCGGGTTCCCATCAGGCGCGCTTGATGTACCAAAAAGACGGGCCGCCGAGGGTATGAAATGGCGGTAAACAAAACCCTAATTGAGCCTTTAGATGTACGTTGCGGGAGCAGATGCCCACCGCCGAGGCACGCCGCTCCCTCTCCCCCCGCCGACCGGAAGACGCAAAAAGCATGGGGGCGCTCGCCTCCCCACCGCGGTCGGTGCTTGCGGGCCGGCCGATTCTTCCTTGCTGTTGGGGCGGCTGCTTGACGGCGGAGGGCGCAGGAGGTTTGTACGGGCGGCCTTTTTATTTCTTTGAGGAACTTCACATTGTTCGGGCATGACGCGGTCCATAATTTTGCCCAAAAAACCCTGGGGTTTTTGGCTCACCTTGGGCCGACGATGGCGCGGGCGCGTCATTACCTTCTTGACAACGTCGTTCTTTTGCCATCGGCGCATTTACATTTGGGGCTCAGAACGAAAGTTCCGGTGGGTACTCAATGTATGGGCGCCCGAGGGCGTCATCTCCTTCATGAATTCTCCGCTGAACCCCCGATTTCAGCACCGCCATCCGCTCCGCCCGTTCTCCATCGTCGCCTCTACACTCCTGCCTCCCGAAAATGGCCGTCGTCCTCGACCGCCCGCTGGTTGACACCATCGTCGCCTCCGCCGCCATTTCGTATGGCCGTGGGTCATCGACGTCGTGCTCACCGTCAAGTTTTTTCAACGCTTCATCCCGTTCGCCATTTCGCCCCTTCATGTTGCGGCTTCGCCAACGATCATCTTGGCACGCTTTGGATGTTAGCGTCACTACCGCCGCCGACCTATGGTTGGCTTTGGGTAAATAACGGCGTGCGGCGCGGCTTGAGTCATTAGGGGTTCAGCTAAAATGCGTGGTTCGCCGCCGCCGTTCTTGGCCTTCACCGGGCGGCGTGCTTGGATCCACCTCGGCGTCGGCCGCCGGCGTGGACGCCCCCTTGATGACCTCTGCGTGGGTGCGGCGGCGACCGGAGCTCCCACTCTTCTATCCATTTGACGACTCTGGAAGGCGGCCTAGCGATGTTGCTTATCGCCTATTTGTTGTGTTTTGTGGTTGATGGGGTGGTCTCCTCCTTCTTGCTTTGTTGTCGTGGCCACTTTCTCTCGTGGTCGCGTTGTGTTGTGTGTGTTTGTGGTATGCTTTGTTGAGTTGTATTGTGTTGTTCGGCCGGTCTTGGCCTTTTTCTCTTAATAAAAATGACGTGAAGTCGTGTTCGAGAAAAAAAAAAAAAAAAACTGAACTTTCGGAGAGGTCTTTAGCTATTTCCCGTTTAGTATTGAAGATATTGAAATTTTTCAAAACGTTTCGTCAAATATAAAAACGTTTAGCTTTAACAAACCTATAAAGTTTTGCTATTTTTCTGTCAACAGACTTTTTTTATTGTTGAAATCTGTTGAATTTTATGCTATTCAATTTGCTGTAGGAATTGTGTTGCTTGTTTGCCAGCCGCCGGACCTCCTGTTGGTTTCTGGCAGGCCGCTTGACCACGGGCAGCTAGATTGGTGCCGCCGCTGCGCTGTGGTCATCCGAAAGCTGGCATGACACTACCATCTAGAGAGCTGAGAGTAGTTATCCGTTAGTTTGAAGACTCTTTTTTATCCATTCAGTTTGAAGACTCAAAAAACACACACACACACACACAGATTTGGGCACCAGAAAATCTATCAACAGATCCGTAGACAGTCCCAACTTTTATTTCAAGAAACTAGAACGAAGTAAAATTAACTAATGAGGTGAGTCCGGCCGCCCTGTTACTTCGAGGGGCTAGGGCCGTGGCAACGAGAATGGCACCACTGCACCAATCGAACGCGAAGAACGCAGAGAATGCCAACGAGTCATATGGGTGCGTGGTAGCCGGAAACCGTCGACGTGCCCGGAAAAGAAAAACACGCGTCACAGTCCGGAAACGGTTAGCCGTTATGCGCACAGAATCACGCAGAGAAAGCGACACATCACATCACAACTAGAACAACGATAGTACACGACACAAAAAAGATGACGCGGCGACCCACCGAATAGGCCGCCAGCCGCGTGACTGTAACCCCGTCGTGGATCCGCCGCCGCAGCACCCGAGCTCTCCGGCGATCCGCCGCCGTTGCGCCTGTCCACGCACGGCGGCGCCCCCAGATAGCCACTCCCCCTGCAGGCCCCTGCCGACGCACAGCTCGTCGTTGCCCCGGACGTCGAGCCGCCTGCCGAGCCGCGCGACGAACTCCCCCCGGCAGCGCGATCTCCCCGGCCAGCCTGTTCTGGCTGAGGTTGAGCTGGCCCAGGTGGGGCAGCGCGGCGAGGCTCGCCGGGATCGGCCCGTCCAGCCGGTTCCGGTCCAGCGACAGCGCCGTGAGGCTGGCCAGCGCCGCGAACGCGCCACGCGGGATGGGCCCCGTCAGGTCGCACCCGGACAGGCCCAGCACCTGCAGCCGCCGCAGCGACCCGACCACCGCCGGCACCGCCGTGCCGAGCGGGTTGTCCTGAAGCAGCAGGTACTGCAGCCTGGACAGGCCGGCCAGCGAGCTCGGCAGTGGGCCCGCGAGGCTGTTGTGGCTCAGGTCCAGGAACACCAGCTCCTGCAGCGACCCCACCTCCGGTGGCACGCGGCCGGCGAGGCGGTTGTAACTCAGGTCTGCCTTCTGCAGCCTCTGGAGCTTGCCCAGCGTCGCCGGCACACCGCCGTCGATGCTGTTCCAGCTCAGGTCAAGGATGGTCAGACTCGCCATCCCACCAATCTCCTCGGGTATCTGCAATGCAAGTGTACGTTGTTGCATGATGACACGTAAGTACGTAACGACAAGGAAATGCATGTCCACTTCGCTCGTAGAAGTAAGGTATAGGCAAGGCACCTCGCCGGTGATGTTGTTGTAGCTGAGGTCGAGCTGCTGCAACGCGGCGAGGCCGCCGAGCTCCCTGGGGATCCCGCCACGGAAGCCGTTCTGCGAGAGGCTGAGCACGCGCAGGTTCCGTAGGCCGCTCAACGTCGCCGGAATGGGGCCTCTGAGGCCGGGGTTGGACTTGAGCACGATCTGCTCGAGCGAGGACGACGCCGCGTCCGCGAACAGCGCGGGCGGCAGCTCGACTCCGGCGGCCAGCTCCTGCTGGTGGTCGGCGGCGCCGAAGCAGCCGAAGATGGAGAGCGTGCGGAGGTGCGGCAGGCCGCGCAGCGAGGCGGCGTCGAGCCTGGCCCCGGGCCTGCAGGGGGGGGTGGCGACGTCGGGGCCGAAGTGGAGGCGCGTGGCGCGGAGCACGCGCGCGTCGTCGGGCGACACCTCGCACTGCAGGCCCGGCCACGGCGTGTCCGTGCAGGGCCGCGGGTGGAGCCGTGGCCAGGTCGGGTCGCCGAGGAGGTCCGCCATCACTCGGAAGATGGCCGCTAGCTCCGCCCGCGGCAGCTGCGGCGCGTCCCCGCCACGGGCAGCGCGGTGGACACCGACCCCGCGGGCGCGGCGTGGAGGTGGAGCAAGAGGACGAGGGCGAGGAGGAGAGTGGAGGCGGCGGCCATTGGAGGAAGGCGCGTGCGTGCGTGCGCGGGAGTGGGCGTGGCTGTACTTGGTATTCTGAGTGGGGTATAGCGGAAGTAGGTCACCTGGCCTCAGCTTTATGAGGCGATATGATGTGACTGATCGATCGACTGGCGCACGATGCCACGAGAACAACGGGGAGTGCGTGTCAGCAAGTCTGCACATGCACAAGCGCTGGACACGATGCGATGCATGGACACTGCTCCAGGGGGCCACGAGGCAGGGGCCGATGCACGCACAGGCCACATAAAAAGTGACGTTGCCTTGCAGGTTTGTTGTGGGACACAGCCACGGGGGCTCGGCGACCGGAGACGGCCGTGTTCAGTCGTTGGATTAAACGCGGCGGGGAAGCGGACACGGCGCAAACGCCAACTGCAGGGGCGGCCCAGCCGGCCAGCGCACACTGTGGCGCCTGCGTCTTGTTCGTACTTCGGCGCAGGGAGGCCCGGCACGGACACAGTAGCAGCATGGGGATACAACGAGTACGGAAACGCTTACTGGCGCTTGATTTTCTTAGGCGTGCATTTTGTTCTGTGTACCCAGGGGAGGGGACTCTTCTCCTCCGTTCCCACGACAGTAGACACACCAAGCTACTACTCCAGTAGGAGTACGTATTGCTTGAGATCATCAGAGAGAACACCGTAAGCTTGGTTGGTCGTGCTCGTGGCCAGTGTTGTTGCGGCTCATGAAAGGGACAACGAGACGGCGAGGGCGTAGGCACAACGTACGGGAATGTTGGGAGGTAGGAGTACTCTGTACATATATGATGCTAGATCACGACAGGTCCTCCTAGAGGTGAAGGGCGTGGCGAAGATGAGAGGCCTGATTATGAAGGGCTCAGCGGAGATGAGAACGGGCACAACAAATAGTCTATGGAGAGAAACGCACCGAGATGGGGGAGGACATGCCAAGGGACATGACATGAAGAAACAAAGAATGTCGTGGAGTAGGTAGGGGCGGAGTCACCCTAGTGGCATGTTGGGTTTGCCCGCCTGCCATCTGTTTTCTCGCTTTGGTTTAGCCAAGCGGGATCCCATATGAAAGGATAAATGCCCAATTGTTTTTTTTTCTCGAAAATGCCCAATTGTCAGTCCGATTTTTCGTCTGTCCAATGAAATCCTAAGTCCCTAGTCGCGTCATCGTTGGCATACACATGTACACATCACACCATCTGCCCATCTGCAACCCCAAGTCCCTTTCGCTAGCTAGAGTCTATATAGTAAACCACAAGCAAGTAATCGTTACCCGACGGTCTACGACTGCCACATGCTAGAGGCCTAAGCGCAACTTATGAGGAGCGACCAAGCAAGTGAAGCAGTCGCGGCGGAGTCAAGTAGCCGACCACACTAATAGTGAGCCCATAGTCGCATGCTTGGCGTGAATAAGGTCAGTCTCAATGGGAGTTTCACGAGTATTTCATGCACATTAAACGCAAATACCACATCAGCAAAATTTCACTTTTTGCATTAAACTCTTAGGAGAGAGAAGCGAAAGAGTTTCACCATGGTGAAACCTTTTGGGCATCGTTTCACATGCGTTGGAAACCGTGTGAAACCTCCATTGAGACACAAATAGAGTTTCACCATGCAACTATGCAATTAAACCATGAATGAGAGAAAGTTTGTGGGACCCTTGAGCCTACGAAACCGCAAGAATGAAACCGCATATTGAGGGAGACGCCTATTTAACGTCAAAATTTCACATTTAAAACCAGGAAGGTGAAACTTCCCATTGAGACTGGCCTAAGGCAGCGACTCAGCGAGCAAGAGTACCTCGTGCGTGTCAGGCCAGTTGGCCAAGATTTGTGAGCAATGCGCTTTGGTCTTTTGGCTCCACCATTGCTTATGATTTAGCTTGTACATAGACCCTGCCTCAGCTACCGCCACCGAATAGGAGAGCTAGAGAGGCCCATGACCACGTGAGGAACTATCAAGCGTAGAGTAACTGTAATAAGTTCTACTCAACAAATTAAATGAGGATCCACGTCATCAAAATACTATGTAAGGTGAGAGAATTAAGGGGAAGATCGAAGAAAGTGAATTTTTAGTTAACATGCATAATTAAGAACGAGAAAATGATATATTTTACCCTCTCTCTCCTAATCCAATGCTTTTACTGCTCCTACTTATTCTTCCTTGCAGCCAAACTATAAAGTTGCTTATTATACAAACCTTCCTCTAATACTAACTACTAATAAGAGGTTGCTAGCAGCCGGCTGCCGGCGAGATTATTATCCTTCCTAAAGAGGCGCCAATGCAATTTGCACAGGTACGGCATACGGTACGGTACGGGGACGTGTGAGTGGATCGCGTCCTGTTGTACCGAGGATGCTCTGTCCCGTGCGACACGGGCTCGATCACCAGGCCTGGCGCGGCAGACTGTTTGTGTAGCCATGCGCTGAGTGCACATGCGCTCCTGGTCGTCCTGGCGGAGGCAGTAGTGTGACCCGTGCATGCTGATGGCTGTGGTCGCCACCAGCCTTGCCCAGTGCAGCATGTACAACCTGGGACCCTGGGCAGGGCAGGGCACGCCGCGTCGAGTCGAGTGCAGGGAGTGGGAGAGACAGACACGAGAGATCCGACCAAGCCGACTGTGCGTGCTCCAGTACCGCACCGCACCGCATGGACGGACGGACGCCGGGGCCGGGCACTGTGCGCGCTTACTCCCTGCTCCTCGCTGCTCCGTCCTGCGCACACACCCTCTCGACCGGTCAAACATGTCTGCGTGAAAAGGCGTGGGAAGCGGAGGGGCGAGGGGAGGCGAGCAGGTCCCCGGCGCGGCCAGGGTCAGGTTCAGCCAAAGCCAGGGCGCAGGCCGAACAGTGGTTGGCCATTGCGTCCTCGTCGCTGCAGGACAGGGCAAGGCCTTGGCAGGCAGGAGCGAGGCTCCCCGCCCCACGTCTGGCGCAGGCGGAGTCGCGTTGCAGGCAGCCAGCGCCTGGGTTTCGAAAGGCCCGCCCCGCGTCGCGCGGCGCGCATGCCAGGCCTACCACTACCAGCGAGCGCCCAAGCGGCCGCCGTGCCCTGCCAACTGGTGCATGGCGGTGGCGGCAACCACTGCACCGTTGTGTATTTGCCGCTCTCCCGAGGCTCCGATGGCGAGACGCGACGCGACGCAACGCCCGGTGACGCCGCGACGCCCCACTCGCTAGCTCAAAGGCATGCAAAAGAGACCCGCCGCTCCGAGTCCGGACCGGGAGTTCCACATCTGACGACAAGATAAGGAGTACTGTAGGAGTAGGGGATGCTTCGCGGCGCACGCGCGCCGCTACGCTTTACCGGCGCACACCACGCACCCCTTCTTCCTCCTCGAGTCCGCCCCCGCCCCCGCCCCGCCGCCGGCGCAGGAGCTCGCCCGGATCGACGAGCCCCTGGGCGCCCGGCGTCCGCCTCCCCTACCCCCTTCTTCTCCAACGCCGCCACCGAGCTCCGCCGCCCCATGGATTCCGGCGAGCTCCCCGCCGCCTACCCATGCCCCCCGGATGGGGGCCCGCCTGGCGCTCGGCGCGCGGCGCCGCCTCGCCACCGCCGGCCGCGAGCCGCCACCAGCGCCAGCGTTCATGACCGCCGCCAGGGCGGCCGGCCGGAATCTATACCCGGAAGAGATGGAGGCGGCGGGGAGCTCACGCGACCTCGCCGGAACCTCGCCGGGCGGCCGGCGCCGAACCCTAATGGCTGCGGCGGCGGCGGCGGCAGACTGGCACGGCGGCGGCGGCGCCGCCTCTCGTCCACCGCCCGACGCGCGCTCATCGCCGCCGGCCGCCTCCGCCCCACCCCGCCTTCCACGCGGCAGCGCGCGCTGCCCGGCGCCCACGCCGCCCGTGTCGACTATGCGTAGCGGCGCCGCATGCGCCCGTATAAGGATTGTGGTAGGAGTACGCCATACGGCATGCCGGAGGATGCCATCTCTGCCTGCATGCGCTATGGCCTATGGGGAGGAGACTCCCGAACAGTGGAGGCTGGAGAAGCCCGCGTGTGGCGCTGTAGCACTTGCAGTCTTGCACAGTTGCCCTGCCGCTGCACGCGACGCGAACGCACCAATAACGCTACACGAACGTACACGATCGTTGGACGGCGAAAGCAGTCCGTGCTTTCGCGGGCTGCCGCACTAACCGCGCGCGGGCGCTACGCTACGGGTTTTCGTTCCAGTGTTAATTAGGCCCAGATAACTGGTGCGTTCGAGTGTTAACTAGGCCCAGAAAAATGGTTATTGAGACAGCCCAAGCGTTATTGGTGTGTTCGAGTAGATAAGACTGGCCCAGGTAGAGGTAGCTGGCAGAGCGTTCCTAGGCCCAGCTTTGAGCGTTCCTCCTGCCCAAAAAGAAAAAAAAATGTGGATGCCCAGATCGCACATGTCAACGTGTGATGTGATTCCTGTTGCTACTACTATACTAGGCATATTTAAGTGCCTAGTAAATCTGCATTTAGAAGAGCCCTAACATTTGCATTTTTAAAAAAACGAAGGAAGTACTAGATACGTGCAACTAAAATATAGTATTCCACATAACATAGGAGTGTTACTGTCGATTCAACTTAATCAAACCATACCTGCCGACAATGAGGTACTTCATCAATCTCAAGATTTGCCGATCCAACTTGAAGGTGCTCGTAGGAGTTGAGTGTACGTGCGTGCGTTCATATAGATGACGCTCGTGTATATGAAGTTTATATAATATTTTGGTTTTTTAAAATTTTATTTTTATAGATAACATTATCAAAATATATGACATCTGACATGTCTATTAAAGATATATAATAATGAATCTAATGGAGTTTATATAGTATCACAAATATTAGAATATTTTCGAATAAATACACCTAAAGTAAAAAACTAGTTTTATGGTTTGGGGTGTATTTGTCTCCCTTTTAAGTACACAATATAATAAATACACGACGCAAACACTACTCTAAGAGTACCTTCAAAAGATTGGACCTGGTAGATCAGAGATTTCCAAAGTCACCATTTTTGCCTCGTTGTTGACGAGAACATTGCTTACCACTTAAAGTAATTCTAAAATTAATCTAGAAAAATGCGAGCGCATGTGCTAAATCAAATCGAACCTGGTGGGCGGGTTTCACCGAAAAGAACCTCACCAACAGATCAGTTCGCAGGAGTAAAGTGAATGAACGGGCCCTAGCCTACATGTAACCATCCCTGCCCATTCCAACACATGCTAATTATATCCGGGTGCACGACAAGTGGCAGCCATTAAGAGGCCAGCTTCACACAAACACCAGCGCTAGGTATCCACGTCCGCCCGCGTAGATCGCCATTTGGCCCATTTCCAGTTCAGCAACGGGGTCCACTGTCCATGCGGTGATACGAACGGCGGCGCGCGCCAGCAAGGTAAGAAAGGGATAGATAGCATCGAGCAGGGACGAGACAAATCGCAACTTTGAGACCAGAAACAGCCTTTTGTGATGAAAAAAAATAATGTATTCCGTACTTGCTTATATTATCATGAATCAAAGTAGTATCTGACAGTGGGAGTTAGCTTTGTCGCACAATTAGCCGTCTATAAATGCCTGTCTGTTTCTATAAGATGTAGTTCTTCCGTCCAACTAAGAATGAAATTATGGAAAACGTCACGGTCAAATTTGTTCAATTTTGATCAAAAAAATACATTGTATAGTTAATCTAATGGTATTTATTCTGTCTCATTAGTGATAGTACTTTCTTATATAGTTTTAGTCAAAGTTGGTTTCAGTCCATAATTTAGGGTTGAAAATTGAACTCCCGTGCAAGTTAAAGGTTGAAAAATGCACTTTAATCAGAAAATATTGACATGGCTCAATCTCAATCAACGAATATGGACCGTTAGATGGTTAAATGGACAAGAAGTTATTGTTTCATCTCATCATTTGTAGAGTTATTATGGTCTTAATGACCGCTATTGTTCTATGACGAATCGAGTATCATTGTGGAGTTAAGAACATACGTATTGTACTATTCACTGTTCTTCCTGATTGAAGTATGATCCAATGATTTCAGCTTACAAGAAGGACAAAGAAACATAATGCTGAATCTGAAGCTATCATAACCTAGATGCGCACAAAAGTCTCCACCATGATACAATTATTAACAGTGACATGAAGCAAAATTGTTCTTCAACCCATGTTTCACACACCATATATTAACAAATATTTCCTGGACACTGATGGAAGCACGAGTACATGATGATGATGTGATGCATACTTCCATCATTTTGGAATACCAATAAAACAAACAATGGTGTGGGTTGTTTAGCCTAGTTTCCATATTAAAAAAAAAACTAAGCGAACACTTGATTTGTTTTTTTATCTTAAATAAAACTGTGGCAAACCTTCAGTAAGAATTATGTGCCTAATCATGTTTAGTTTTTGGTGATTTAGATGACAGTAAAAGCTAGGACAAACATAGTAACATGTGTGTTAAGATATGTTACATATAGATGCTAAATAAACATCATTAGATTTAATTTATGCCATATATTTTCATAATGAGCCTATTTTGATATACAAATATTGACATTATTTTTAATAAATCTAATCAAATCTGAAATTGTTTGGCTCATTAAAATTTGAGACGTGCACTTACTTTGGGACGGAGAGAGAGTACATAACTGTTTATTGGCAATTTTTTGAAAACCGTATAAAACCCATTCTCAATTTGAAACTCAAAGCCAAGACACGATAAAAGGCCCAATCAATTGAACAGCGTTCCGTTCGTAAATTTAGCAGTTTACATACATTTTTTTTTTTTTTAGAAAAGGTAGTAATTAACATACATGACTGATTAGTCATGCCCTTAGCTGTCTAGCAATCATCTTTCCATAATCATTCCCTGGAGCTTCGCTGGAGAGTAAAGCCCGGCGTTTTCATTTCAGTCACCCTCATAGCTGCATGATTCAAACGGCCGGGGCAACACAGAATGTTTGTCTCTGCTGCGTGACAAGTGGTGCACCCGAGCACCATCAATGTGGCCGATTGATTGAACCGTACAAGGCTCTGATTGCCTGTTGAAGAACGGCCGCAGCTTGTTCCGGGCAAGTAGTTAATTTGTGAGAATGATGTCAAGCTCGATCTCACCCTCTACTGTAGAGTAGTGTTTTCCTTTAATTTGTGTTCAATTGCAGCAGAGCTCCAGATGGGACGAGGTGTTTGGTTTGCAGTAGCAGGGTTCCTGTATGATTGATTCAATCAATACCAATCAGTGTGAGTCGAATGTTCAGTTCATTATTCGAAGTCAACGACTCAACGTGTCGTGAAAAAGCCAAAACACTTACAAATTCGAGCTCCTAAACCAAACAGCTACAACGTAGCTTAACACGAAGTAGAGTTTGCCGGCGCTACTGGGATTGCCGCACACATGTCACTTGTTTGCGCCGGCGATCACCGGACCAGCACACGGCCGCACCTAGATCCAGCAGCATTTGTGGCAGGCCCCGCCGCCGGCGCACGCGCATTGCCGAGCGCGCGACGGCCGCCGCTACCCTTTTCACCTAAACACGACACGCGACGCGCGGGTCGGGACGTCGGGTGGCGGGTGCCCGCCATCCTGTGGCACGCGCGCCCACCCTGCCTTCTCTTCCATGGCACACGGCTTATGCCGCGCCGCACGCAGCGTAAGGAACACAACACAGACACACACACTGCTGCTAATGCAAGGCCGTGGCGCTCTCCAGAGTCGAGACACGACACAACACACATGAGCCAGTGCTATTATTAGCCATCATCATTAAACCCAATAAGACACGACGACGACGACAAAGCCACCAAACCACTCATCACATCACGGACGCTACGACATGGCAGCTGCATAGCGAGCAGTGTTCCATTCCTACTCCAAACCCGTCCCTATAAATGGGACAGATACATGCTACTAGCTACCAGACGCACACTCTCGACCCACTCGATCGGCCACAGGACAGGAGGGAGTCAGAGGAGGCCGATCGAAACACCACCGAACCCAGGTGGCGAGTGCGAGCCATTGCCACACTGGTCGTCTGGTCGTGGCAGAAGTACAAGTGTACTAGTATTTCCGAGAGCGAGAGCTAGAGCTTCCTAGTCCTAGTCCTAGCGAATTAGCGATGCTTGGTGTGGTGGGCACGCGCCGGCACCGGCAGGCCATCGCCAGGGTCTTGGTCTCGGCGCTGGTGGCCTCGCTGCCGCTGCTCTACGTGTCGCTGCTGCGCCCGCCGCCGGCTGCACTGGCAGGGGACACCGCCTTCTGGTTCCTCATGTCCAACTGCGTCATCGCTGCCATCGTCGCCACCGCCGACGGTGCTGCCGGCACACTCTTCTTCGGCTCCTCCAACAACGACGACGATCGTCCTGACAACTCGGTGGTTCCTCTGGCGGTTGACGAGCCGGTGGCTTTCGTGACTATGATGAAAGGCGGAGGTGAGGTGGCCGGCAATGACCCCATGGGCCTTGTCCCATCGCCGTTTCTGATCCAAGCTGAAGCTGCAGATGCTGCGAACAAGCCAGGCACGGACGACCTTCAGCCGAGCCTGCATGTTTCGGCTCAGCATGTGCACCAAGACGAACAACACGAGACGGCGATCGAGCAGAGCACCGACCAGAACAACACCGCCGTGATGGTGAAAGGCCACGAAGAAACAGTAGCGAGCCCCACCCTGGCCATCCCCGACGTCGCCGTCACCAAGCTTAACAAAGCGCTGACGACTGAACCAGAGGCAGAGCCAGAGCCAGAACCATGGGCGGCGCCAAAGCTTCTGACAAGCAAGAGCCTCCCTGGTCATGAAGTGCAGGAGGAGGAGGAAGCAGCTGATGAGGACGTGCTGGCACACGGCAAGGGCGGGAGGCTCCGGCGGTCGGCGACGGATGGGAGCAAGTCGGCGGCAGAGGAGAGCGAGTACTGGCAACTGAGCGACGAGGAACTCAACAGGAGGGTGGAGGATTTCATTGCGCGGTTCAACAGGCAGATGAGGCTACAGATCGAGCAGGAGGCAGGAGTCTGATGTGTGACCATCAGTTCTAGTAGTAGCTTGGTTATAGTTGGAGTTATATCATGTACACACATATATAGTAGGCTTTGTTACAGTTGGAGTTATATCATGTACACATATACATCTTGCATGTTTGTTGATATATGTACATGTACGCCGTAAAGTCGTTAGTCACTGAGATAGAGACATTGAGCCAGCTGCTGCAGGAATTCCCTTCTTCTTCTTGGTACCCATACAAGGAGGACACCATAGGAATGAGGATATGGGAGGGGCTAAATAAGGGCACGCCCAATGCTGGCGAACACCATCGTGTGCGTTGCCACGAGATTTTGTTAAAGATAAATCTATTATATATACGGTATTACTCTAATTATTTTATATAACATAACATATATACCAATTTGACTTGCATGTTATTTTATTATATGATCTAGAAAAAAAAAATTGTCAAGCTAATAGAGGAAAAACTAATAAAATATTTGATTACATTGTAAAGGAATGAGTAATGAAACAAGTAGCATATGTAGACGACTTGTTTATTAATATATTAAAGATCTAAAATATTTCACATGATATAGATGACATGGTTATTTTTTGTAATTAGAGATGATATCGACTTAGTGGAAAATGATGTAAACACCTTGCATAGAGAGATAGAGCATTTAGTAATATCACTTAGTGAGGAATGATGTAGACACCTTGCATGAAGAGAAAATTCCTCTAGTGGGGTTTATCTTTATAAGAGTTATAGATAGATCAGTACACCCATGTAAGGAAATGGTGACTGCGATGCTTGTTTTCGAGTACACTGCAGCACTTCGAGCGTGCAATGGGATCGACATTTTTCCTAGCACTACTTCTACATTGCGGAAGACCTTAGTTGGCTTCCTGGATGTTGGGCCATTCGGCCCATATTCAAGAGATTGTTAAAGATCTTAAAAGCCCACTTGGTCAGATGCTCCTAACAATCGACACTTTTAAAAAATCAGCATTGTAGGCTGGCCGTAAAAAGATTTTGACTCTAATGGGCGCCCAAGTTTCTCAGATTAGCTTGCAGCCGATGGAGTTGAAGTTGTGTCCAACATCTTGTAGACAGACCTGGTTGTGTAGCTGTCTAACATGTGGTGTCCACCGCCAAACTATCTTAGGGCAAGGCCAACGCAAGCAATAGTTCATTGTAGTCTAAAAAAATCAATGTTCCATATATATCTGGACAAATGAAGCTAACAAGACACACAATGCAGGCTACATGGCTTTTGGACCCATAGCTGCTATGGTTTGTCCTGCTTTCCCAATTCAAAGCACTCAACCACAACTTTTTCTCTCTGCCTCTCTCCATGGACCACCTCATCTTCTGTTGAGGCTATCGGTTCTTCTGCAAGAGTCTCTGACTCCTCTGCAAGCCACCACTTTCTCCTTTCCCTTCTCCACATTGCATCCGATCCTACGTGTTCTGACGGGGCTGCAGTCCAGGTTGGAGCGTTGGGCACGCCCTTATCCGACTGCTCAGATAGATGGACATTATCCCCTTTGTCCCAGAGGATGAGGTATTCCTACAAGGCTTGTACGGTTATTCTCTTAGGTCTTGCCTCCCTTCTTGCCAGCCTTGTAGCATTATCTTCTTCGTTGGCATCAGTTGGATCATCAACTTCATCCAAGAATTTTTTTGTTGCAAGCACCACTTTATTCGGAATATACATGACGACATAGAAAACTACTATGTATTTGCTCCTTTTCCTGGACCTCTACTACCAACCCAACTCTACATGAATAGTTCAGATAATATTTGGTGGAACAAGGTCACTAACTCTGGCGATCGCTGAACTCTGGAACAAGGTCAAATTTGGCTTCATTTTAAAAATTGCCGTAAAAGAGAATAATTACCTAAATATACCAAATAAAGTAAAAAATTTACCAAAATTAAACATGGAGTGCCATATGATGTATAAGAACTGTAGAAAAAGTTTGGAGCCAAAAAAAAACAAAAAGGGGTACACCTTTGTCGTGAGCGGGAACCCCCGCCACGGCAGGGGGGGGTTCTTTGCCTAAGGCTTGCGATTGCTCACGGGGAAAGGGTGACGGAGGATGGACGGCCTCCGCCGTTGCCTTTCCGTGAGCTCCGCCTCACGGCAAAAGGTGGTGTGCCCTTTCCGTGAGCTCACCCTCACGGCAAAGGCGTGTTGCCGTGAGTGCTGCCTTTGCCGTGAGCCCCTTTGGCGCTCATGGGAAAGAGAGGCCTTTCTCGTGAGCTCCTCACGGGAAACCTTTCCCCACGGAAAGGCCCCGATTCCGGTAGTGACAGTGGTGGCGGCACCGTCCGACACGGTTTGTTCGAGATCTTCACTCCCACAAACATTACAAGGTGGAGCTAGTTCGGCCGCTCCCCGCCTAGGCCACGCAGACCTGTCGTTGCTTCACCCACTCCGACCCACTCATCCACGGGTCTGCTCGACTTGCTCTCTTGGGTCCTTTTTCTCTCTCGAATATGCAAGAGCAAGAGTGTGCATATCTTTGTATCACAAATAAAGTGTCCATGCCCAATAGCTATGTCGTCAAACAAAGATAGCGCAATTGCCTCCTGATCATGGTTTGAGAGGTCGCGAGATCCGTTTCCCAACATGTTTAGAATGTTGTACCACAAGTCTCTAGTGTAGGGCATACAACTAATAATATGTGGTCAATTGTCTCCCTTGCCTATACGCATAGATACCCATTTCTCTTGCTTGACACGCCCTCGTATCGCCGGTCGAGTGACTATGCTTGAAGGCTAGCCGCAAAAAGATTTTGACTCTAATGGGCGCCCAAGTTTTCCATATTAGCTTGCAACTGAGCAATGGAGTTGAAGTTTTGTGCATCATCTTGTAGACGGACTTGGTTGTGTAGCCGTCTGTTGTGTGGCGTCCACCGCCAAAGTGTCTCATCCGACTGCTCAGATAGATGGACATTGTCCACTATGTCCCAAAGGATAAGGTGTTCCTACAAGGCTTGTACAGTTACACTCTCTTGGGACTTGCCTCCCTTCTCGCCAACCTTTTGGCATTAGCTACTTCGTTGGCATCAGCTAGATCATCAACTTCATGGACCAGAGCAATTTTAGAGATGTCGACGGTGACAACCGCGCCTTGTTTGGTTGGTCGTTTCGATTGGCTAAGTTGTGTGACAAAAGCACTACCGTGGCTAATAAGGCGGGGACTGATAAGTTCAAGTTTAAAGAGGTCATCCACGAGGTAATCAAATTATTATATCCAATTAACCTTGGAATTCACAACACGATATATAATACTATATGACATTGACAAGAATCACTATCCCAGCTTTGCAGGCTTTCTATTTTATTTTGATTATATATTAAGCTTTATTAGTGCATCTTTGGAACATCCGGCGTACGTCCACGACGAAGATGCAAGGACGGACGGACGTACGTACGTAACGACGTCTCCAACTCCATTCGCAGCGCCGCTGCCGGGAGCCCGGGCCTGTAGCCGCGCATGAGGGTGCGTCATCTTTTTGTTTTTGCTGGGCAGAGCATGCGCGCATTTCGAGCAAGACAACAGAAACGAACAATTTAGCAGCACCGAAATAATCGAAGACATGCATCGATCGATGCATTATCATTGGTGCGGTCGATGATGAGCATGCATATGCTGTTGATGGTTCCATCCAACACCAAGAAACAAGACAGCACCGTACCCCCCGGCACCGGCACGTCCAAAGAGCACCTCGTAGCTAGCATCAACATCTTGTCTAGCAAAGCAACCTCATCTTCTATATATATGGACAATGCAAGCTCGATCCGATCCAGTCATCAGCCAGCAGCAGCGCTCGAGCTAGCTTGCTAGCGTTACCGGCGGCCGCGGCCAGCACACATCTGATCCGATCAGAGTAGCTGACGGAGGCAATGGAGGGAGACAAGGCCGTGGTGCTGCTCAACCTCTTCGTGAGCCCCTTCGGCAACCGCGTGCGCATCGCGCTCAAGCTCAAGGGCGTGGCGTACGAGGAGAAGGCCGAGAACCTGGCGGCCAAGAGCCCTCTGCTGCTGTCCTCCAACCCCGTCCACGCCACGGTCCCCGTCCTCATCGTCGGCGGCAAGCCCGTGTGCGAGTCCCTCGTCATCCTCGAGTTCATCGACGACCAGTTCTCCGCCGCCGGCGCGCCGGCGCTCCTCCCCGCCGACCCCTTCGCACGCGCCCACGCTCGTTTCTGGGCCTCCTACGTCGACACCAAGGTCATCCATCGATGAGATCGACGATGATCATCATCAAGCTAGATCACTAGCTTAGTCTTCTAATGATAATATCCGTCTTTAATTAATCACTGACACGTAAATTAATACGATCCGTGTATGCATATATGCTGCAGCTGAATGCGGCCGGGGTGCGTGTGTGGCGGTCACCGAAGGGCGCGGCGGCGGAGGCGGCGGCCAGGACACGGTGGCCGCGCTCAAGACGCTGGAGGCCGAGCTGGGCACGAAGCCATACTTCGGCGGGGACGCGCTGGGCTACGTGGACGTCGCACTGGTGCCGTTCGCGCCGTGGTTCCTGACCTACGAGCGGTTCGGCGGGTTCACCGTCGCCGCCGAGTGCCCGGCGCTGGCGGCGTGGGCGGAGCGCTGCGTCAGCGAGAACGCCTGCGTGGCCGAGTCGCTGCCGGAGGCCGAGAACGTCTTCCAGTTCGTGTGCGGCATGAGGAAGGCGTTCGGCCTCGACTAGGCGCGGCCGGCGGCCGGCACGTATGCGCGCGCGTGGCGTGGGCCGGCTGGGCTTGGTTTGCCCGCGCCGCCGCGCGCGCTCGATTTGGTGCACCATCGTGCACGCACATTGACGAAGACCTGATCCGTGATTCTCTGGATCATGCATCGTGTCGTCGTCCAGACTTGTCATTGCTGTTTGGCTATTGTTACGCACGCTGCGATTATGCGCTCGTGTGTGATTAGATATTCCTGTTTCCTTTTTTCTTTCCCGCGACGTACGGTTTGGTAAACATTTGCCTTTTTATTTTTCGGAGAGATTGATGATACTATGAATGAAATACGATTTGGTAAACATTTGTACTTGTAATTTCTATTTGTCGAGGAGATCGATGTACTTGTAATAATCGATGATTTTTTTTTTGGGTAAACATTTGCAGTTGGAATTTTCGGTTTATTTTCGGAGAGATTGATGGTACTCCTACTATGCAATGCAATACTACGGTTTGGCAAACATTTGTAGCTGTAATTTCTATTTGTCGAGGAGATCGATGTACTTGTAATAATCAATGATTTTTTTTTTGGTAAACATCTGCAGTTGGAATTTTCGTTTTATTTTCGGAGAGATTGATGATACTATGCAATGCTATACTATGGTTTGGCAAACATTTGTAGTTGTAATTGTAATTTCTATTTGTCGAGGAGATCGATGTACTTGTAATAATCGATGATTTCTTATGGTTTTAGACGGAGTACAGATGCAAACCGTACAATGATGTTTTTTCTTTTTGTGTGTGTGTGTGTGCAGGTAGTATACACCCCGATCGCACGGGGTGTTAGGCGCCGACCACCTTTAGGTGGGCGGGCCACGTAAAGGCCCGCTCACGGCGCCTCCTTCGTCTTCCTCCCCGCTTTTCGCCCCCACCGCCACCGCCTCCGCCCCGCCGGCGCCCTAGGGCTCGCGGCCCTAGCTCACCGGCGGCGTCCGCCTACTCCCCTTCTCCCTTTCTTTTTTTTTTCCCCGGCGAAACCCTAGCCGCCATTGTCGCCGCCGCTCAGCTCAGAGCTCGAACACCGCCGCCATGGGCGACCTCCGCTCCCCCGCCGCCTACCCATACCCGGCCAAATGGGTCCTCCGCCTGCCCGGCTCGGCGGCCGCCCGCCCGAGCTCACCGCCCGGCCGAACCGCTGCCGCCACCGTGTCCGCGGCTACAAGCGGCGGGGCCGGCCGGGGGCATCGGCGGCCGGGGTCGAAAATGGAGGAGGAGGGGGGAACCGCTGGACACTAACCCGGGGAAGCTTCGCCCGGCGTCGTCGTCCTCGTCGGGAGCTCCGGCGGCGGCGTCGTCCCCCACCCGAGCAGGCCGTGGGCTTTTTGGGCCTTGGGCCGGCACCTAACATCTCCGTCACACGAGGGCCGAGCCGGAGATTGCCGCACGGCTCTGCTGGCGGGCGTGGACGGATAAGATCACCTGCGCCTTCCGTGCCGTGCCAAACAGCTGCACGACTCCGAGCCGCCCCGCACCGAAAGCAATCGCCACCGGCTGGCGGGCGGCTGCGTTGGCGTCCAAGCAAGCAACCGGGACACCTTTTAGTTAGGCCCCCGGCCTGGACCCGCGGCACCGGGATCGGCCGCACCGACCACAGTCTGAGCGAGCGTGAGGGACTGGCCGGCCAGCCACTGAATCAGCTCTGTGCGGGCGCGGCGGGCATGGCGACGGCGCTAGCGCGGCGGGGCGCCGCGGCCCTGGCGCGGTGGCGCGGGATGTGCTCGAGCTCGGCGTCGGCGCCGGCGCCGGCGGCAGGACGCGCCGCGGCGCTGTCCTCGGAGGAGCTGATGCGGATGGAAAAAGACTGCAGCGCGCACAAGTACGTCCGTGCTCGATCTCCACGCTTATCTCATCTCTCTCTGTTTGCCGGTTTGCCCCCATTCCCTTTACTCTTTGCTGCGCCCACGGTGTGCTCGTCGAAACTCCTCTGTGCCTCCGGCCTCCGCCCTGACGCGATCATGCTAGGATCCTGACCTGCCTTGGTTCTTTCCTGTCTTTCTTTTGCTGAAACTTAGCTCTCTGTTTGCTATTGAGGTGATTTGTGTTTTTATACACGCACACATTGACCGTGACAATTTTGAATATCTATGAAGAAATCTGGTCAGATTTCATCAAATAAAGACATGTGCGGTCAAAATATAGGGATCGGATTTCATCAAAATAATGGAGCAGAAGTGCTGAAGGAGTGGAAGTGCTTAGTACAACTCCCAAATTTAGGCGTAAACGAGTGTGGTCTGATATTTCCTTATCCAAAGCTTGAATAGCTTGACTTAGTGACACATAATCTAATGAAATGACAATATCTTGCAAACTTGCCAAGGCGATTTGCATATAACATCGTCACTAGAGCAATAGAACGATCATCTGATACATATTGTTGTGGTGATGATGTTAACATGCAAATCGTCATGGTAAATATGCAAGTAAACTTAGTCCTGTGTAAATGACATGTCATCTTGGTGATGTATTATTTGGCCAGTATTTATTAGGGTGTTCTTGTCTCTGAAAAACTAATGAAATGGCAAAATTCTTTTAAATTGGAATAGAACGTCAACTGGAAATGACGGAATTTAGTAGGCTGCATTTTGATCCCAAAACCGCAGTTGCACATTAACTAAGGAGAAGGTACAGTGACACGTCTTTCTGAGATGCTCTTGTCTCAGGTAGGCTGGTAGCATATAATATTTTTTTCTTCCATAACTGCAAGGGATTGATCGCAGTGCTGTTAGATTTGAATGCATATTTTGTTTGATCGATGGGAAGTTTCTACTGAGGGCCTAAACTTCTAAATGCTTCTCTAAGAATTTCATTTCTGCAATGCAGTTATTCACTCTTCTATTAACATTTCAATGCCTGCAGCTACCATCCAATTCCCATGGTGTTTTCCAAAGGAGAAGGTTCACACATAGTAGACCCCGAAGGCAACAAATACATCGATTTTCTCTCTGCTTATTCTGCAGTTAATCAGGTAGAATTCTTTCCGTGGGGCTACTATTTGCTTAAACCTCATCTATGTAAATACAGTAAATCGTGTATGGAAGCTATTTGTTGTCAAAACAGACTGGAAGTTAGAAAAGTTAAGTTGGGATACTACACTGTTTGTCATGCTTCTTTTTATGCATTCAAACTGTGTAATGTTTGCCATTCTGTGCAGGGTCATTGCCATCCAAAAGTTCTGAGAGCTTTGATAGAACAGGCAGAAAGGCTTACGCTCAGTTCTAGAGCTTTCTACAACGATAAGTTCCCAATCTTTTTGCGGAATATCTTACAAGCATGTTTGGATATGACATGATGTTGCCAATGAATACTGGAGCTGAAGGAGTTGAAACTGCTATCAAATTGGCTAGGAAATGGGGTTATGAGAAGAAACAGATACCAAAGAATGAGGTATGACCCGACAAAAAAAGATTGTTCACTTCTGGTCCTGATAGTGGTGTGCAGTTTTTCTGTACTTGGATTTGCTTGTGTTTCCCTGAAGTTGCCTTGTGACTACAAAGCTGTCGTAAGCAAGTAGGTTCTTACTAGATGGCGAGGTTGCATCCATCGATTCTTAAAATCATGTTACTGCATAGCCTGTGGATTTCTGAATGATGTGCTCTAAGATATACTCAGACGCAAATCATTTACCTGCTCTTTTTCCTTTTGATTGTCTTACTATATCATGAAACCCCTATTTTGCTTCTCATATAATTATATGAAAACAAATTCAGAAAGTTTAATATGAGCAAACAATCTGGTAAGACACATACTCCTTTTATTCTTAATTCTGTTTAGTGCAGGTTTGGTGCACGCCATATCTTGATAGACCATAAATTCCAGATCTTCAGAAGTAGATAATTTACTAATTTGCCAAAATGTTTGCTGCTTTGCAGGCTTTACTTGTCTCTTGCTGTGGGTGTTTCCATGGTCGAACTCTTGGTGTCATTTCCATGAGCTGTGACAACGATGCAACTCGTGGTTTTGGTCCTTTGGTTCCTGGCCATCTTAAAGTTGATTTTGGAGATATTGATGGGTTAAAGAAAATCTTTGAAGGTAATTTATTTGTTTAACAGTGCCAAACATATGTTGTTTTAGTTTACATGTTTCTGCATGTTGACAATTACTATTTATTTCAGAGCATGGAGATCGGATTTGTGGTTTTTATTTGAACCTATCCAAGGTGAAGCTGGGGTATGTGTTTATTATGCTGTATCTGCATTGGCTGTTCTGAGCACATATTTCGTTTACAGTTACAAATTAACCACTCCTAGCAGTTATCACCCCCTGGATTCACCATTAATAGCCCTGCAGCAAAGGACCCTTGGGAAGAGTCCATCCAGTTGACTCGAAATACGAGTTAATTCATAGGATATGGTGCTGTATTTTATGTTAATCTGTTAGATATCCACTTACTCCCTCCGTTTCACAATTAGATGATGTTTAGGACAGCGACACGGTCTCCAAAGCCCAACTTTGACTTCTCTTTTCTATAAAAATATTTATTAAAAAGTTATATATTTATATTTTTATGAAAGTAATTTCCAAGACAAATCTATTGATATGATTTTCACATTTCCAAACTCAACGACTTAAAAGTTATTCATGATTTATATTCCTAATGTTTGACTCAAACCTTATCCAAAACATCATCTAATTGTGATATGGAGGGAATATAGGTAACAGGGAATTAGCAAAAAATAAAAATAAAAATCATCACCTCAGATATTCTGTTACACCTACACTCAACCAAGGAAAGAGTAGAACATATGTTAGCCCACATACTCCCTCCGTATCACAATTAGAAGACGTTTAAGACATCGACACGGTCTCCAAAGCACAACTTTGACTTCTCTTTTCTATAAAAATATTTATTGGAAAGTTATATATTTATATTTTTATGAAAGTAATTTTCAAGACAAATCTATTGATATAATTTTCACATTTCCAAACTCAATGACTTAAAAGTTATTCATGATTTATATTCCCAATGTTTGATAAAAACCTTGTCCAAAAACGTCTTCTAAATGCGATACGGAGGGAGTAGTTACTAGTTACTTTTACACCTAAAAACAAATTGCTTCTCAGCAATCCTTGCATTGAAAGCCTGCACTAGATATCCATAGATCCTACATGTGACCAAGGAATGAACAGAAGGTATAGCTCAAATATTTCCTGTAGACTGAGAAACAGAGAAAGTAACTGTGTTTCTCAGCAACCGTATAGAGCGCTCCTTATCTATTTGGGATAATATTTTTCCCCAGCAGTGTGAAAAAAGAATTGTTTAACATTAGTACAACAGATGCTTGTGCACATTATTGATTTAGCTCTCAATACATTATTGATTTAGCTCTCAATATATTTCTCTTTTCACTCTCAAGATTCAAGATTCATTTGATGTGTCAGTGGAAACACATAGATAGAAGTCCATGCTATAACTATAAACTCAGTTTTCTGTACAGTCCTGGAATGTGTCCCATACCATTTGGTACCATTTGGTTTAACGTATTCCCTTTCACTAACTACTGTATTTTTTATTCATCTGGTTTGGATGATTTCGTCATACTTTGCTAGCTGTGGTGGACTGGTGGTAAAGTAAACCAGGAACAATTTGATTTCAAATATATAGTTTTGGTTTGATTTTATAGCACTTTTCCTTGGTGTTTTGTTTCAGTTATCATTAATAGTTAATGTTTTTTTTAGTTTCACATTTTTTAATTTGACTTCATGTTATACATGTAGGTAGTAATCCCACCAGATGGCTATTTGAAAGCTGTCAGAGACTTGTGTTCTAAACATAACATTTTGATGATTGCTGATGAGATTCAAACTGGCATAGCTAGAACTGGTAAAATGCTGGCTTGTGATTGGGAAAACATACGGCCTGACATGGTGGTAAGTTTCTTTTCTGCTACACTCTTGTTTATTAACTATACTCATTACATAAGTGTCTGCGGTCACTTTATTTTGCTGCAGAGTATGCAACTACACTTACAGTTTCAAAATGTCTTTGCTCTACAGATTCTAGGCAAAGCACTCGGTGCTGGAGTTGTTCCAGTCAGTGCAGTTCTTGCAGACAAGGATGTCATGCTGTGTATCAGACCAGGGGAACATGGAAGGTACGACCAAATATCTAATATTTTATTTTTTATTAATTATTAAAAGATTAACTAGCAAACCAATTTAGTTCGATGTCTACAGGATATCAAACATATGTCTGCTATATCTAAGGAATATTTGGTTTTTATCTTCAGTTCGAACATAGTCTGTGTTATTCCTGTACAACAATTCTGTATGTGTACTGCTCCTGAATGTGTTATTTATATTTGAGTATTTGACTACTTACAGTACATTCGGTGGGAATCCGTTGGCTAGCGCTGTGGCAGTTGCATCACTGAAAGTGGTCAGAGAGGAAGGTCTTGTTGAAAGGTACATTCCCTTAAGAAACTAAGTTTGTCAGATTATCTTGTACGGAATACTATCTATCCACTAGTTGATATTTCCTTCTGACCCACTGCAGGGCTGCAAAGTTAGGACAGGAGTTTAGGGACCAGTTACAGAAGGTCCAGCAGAAATTCCCTCAAATCATAAGAGAAGTGCGCGGGAGGGGTTTGCTGAACGCAGTGGATTTAAACAATGCCGCGCTATCTCCTGCTTCTGCATATGACATCTGCATCAAGTTGAAGGAGAGAGGCATTTTAGCGAAACCCACACATGACACTATAA
Organism: Hyparrhenia diplandra; assembly: GCA_015847255.1. NCBI lineage: Eukaryota > Viridiplantae > Streptophyta > Magnoliopsida > Poales > Poaceae > Hyparrhenia > Hyparrhenia diplandra. Next base: position 100,387 of record JADLZK010012695.1, read on the forward strand.
TCCGACTTGCTCCTCCCCTCTCAATCAGGTATGATCCTTCACCTAAGTACTTTACAGTCACACCCTTGTTGATTCATATGGTAGTATGATTATATGTTCGGAGCCAGAAACTGTCAGCCAGCTGATACCTAAATCATATATGGTTTTCAGTCCTGAGCAGCTTGCAGAAGCATCCAAGGCGCTTAGTGACGTGCTGGAGCATGACTTGCCACAGATGCAGAAGCAGATAAAAAAGCCAGAATCTGAGGCAGAGAAGGAGAAGCCAGTCTGTGACAGATGCGGCCGGGACTTGTACGAATGAGTGAAGCCTCCGAACAGAGATGATTGCATTTTCGTAGGGTCATCTCGCCCCAAGAGAAATAACAGAGCAGAGGATTCTAGGTACTTATTAGGTCACTGTAGTGTTATGCGACTTGTTGCATCGTATATGAATGGTATGAGCTATTGCTACCTTGATGAATATCAAATAATGGGTTGCATTCACATGCACTGTGAATCTACCGTCAAGCCTCATGTTTTCCCGTTTCTTTGCAATGTTTTGTTAAGTATGTTGCCAGAAAATCCCAACAGAAAGTTGGTCAGAAAATGTGCAATCTTAACCACGGATAATCATTCTGAGAGGGAAGAAGAATGGAAGATCTGTTCGATCATGGTACTGATGACATATAATCCATTCAAAAAACAGAAATAAAAATGAGTTAGCTCTGGAACTATTCCCTTCGTAAAAGATACCTGGAAAGCTTGACTCCCACTAATTCACATGACCTCGGCTGATTGATAATTTCGCCATGAGTCCAAATCCAATGAAATGCTCCACTCTGTGCAGATCACATAATAGTATAGACGTAGATGCTTACATACATGCATGCATATATTCTCTATGAGTGCGTATTTTACCAGTTTTTTAAAATCCACTAAGACCCAAAAATGGGGCCTAGCTTAATTTTTGTGTAATGGAAAATATATTTCCTCAACAGGTACCTAATATTTGGATACCATTTCGTGTCTTTGACCACTAAAGTTACGATATTATGTTTTTTCAAGACAAATTTACATTTCCCAAACTAAATAAGTTTACAAATTATAAAACTTAGCTGAATATTGGTAATCAAACTTCGAAAAACATAATAAAATCTTGTGCAAAATACTTCATAATGCAAAGCGGCAAAGGTTACAACTCTTCTGCATATTCATGAAACCAAAAATCTCTTATCTATAAAGCATAAGTATATGTGACTAAAGCATGCCTGTCAACGTACGAGATGGTCTATTTACCACTAAAAATGCTAAATGCAGAGAAGCTATTCCATTTCCTCACCTATGGGAAGTTTTTTTTTTTTTTTTTTTTTTTTTTTGGATAAAACCTATGGGAAAGGTCAACGAGACTCCTACAATTAGGCAGAGCCTTCAGAAAATAAGCACATTTATTTCATCCTTATCCTTTCCACGTCAAACCTAGAAGAGGCTTTGATTGTTTGTTTCATGAAACAAAAGCGAATGCATGAGATGCTGTTGACCATGGACGATGATGAGACCCAGCCGCTGTCTCTGCCGCCGCCGCGCCGCGGTCCGGTCCCGGCCGTCGAGCTGGAGCAGCAGCGGGAGCAGCGGCGGCGGCGTCGAGTACACGAGCCTCCGGGATGTGCTCGCCGAGGCCGGTCCCGGGAGCGGGAGCGGCGGCGGCAGCTTCGGGGACGCGGCCGGCCCCGCCCCGATCGACTTCGACGCGTCCAACATCAACATCCGCAACCAGCTGCTGAAGCACGCCGCGTCGGCGTACCTCCAGTCGGCGATCGTCGTCCCGCCGCGGGACCGCGGGTGCCTCAGCAGATTGTGGAGCGGCGGGCTGCTGCACCGCGGGCGGTGCCGCATCCTCCTGCGGCCGTGGACGGAATGCAGCTGCGGCGCCGGCGGGGATCCACCGTGCCTGTGCGCCGCCGTTGCAGGCTCGGCGCGCCGGCTCGGCGCCTTCCTGTCCGGCTGCGTCGCTTGCATGGGACTCGCCATCGATTGGAGGTGCGGTGAATGCTAGATTTGTAATAGCTGAAAGTATACGATACAATTAAACAGATGGATTGATGGCGGTGGCCAAAAAGGAAGGAGAAGGTGAGATTCTACGTTCCATTCCACCACCTACATTTGGATTCAATAATTCTCCTTCAAAATTGGAGGTTACTCGGGCGGTTTGGATTCAACAATTCTGCTTCGAAATTAGAGGTTATTAGGGCGGGAAATTAAAATAAGTTACACCTCAATCCCCTCCAATCTCCAATTATTCCAAAGGGAATTGAAGGATCCAAAGGAGCCCGTGAATCGGAATATTACCGGCCACACGCACAGGTCGTTGATCATTGATAATGACTGATTGAACAATTCTTCGCCTCATCCTCATCAAACCATTATCTTTATTTTGACTACAAAGTAGTTATAAATATCTTAAATTATGAAGACGATAATTAAAATTTTTGGATCTTAAAAATGCTTTGAAATAAGGCGAGACCCTCTGCATTTCAATCTCCGTGAACTGTTCACTGACACTTTGACTGCATGCAGGTCTGTTACTATATATGTGATTAGAGAATTAGGCCTGATCTTAAATTGTACATTTTCCGCTGAATAATGACTTCTTCTCTACATAGTACATATACACGAGATGACGATAAGAAGTCTTGTTTGATGCATATATGCATATTCATCGTTACTAAAAACTATACACATATGTTGGTCTACATTTCTTTACATGCCTCTGATTCCTGCTATACCAGCTGAGGCCCAGTCAACATGTCATTTATCTTCGTGCCTTAAAAAATCCAATACAAACCTGAACTCTTCGTTTGGCATATATACCACCATCCATGTCCTATGCCTTTTTGGTTTGAACTGTTCATCTTCTTTGAGACCACATGTGATCCGCACCCACACAACGATCGGACGGCGTATCGCCATCTTGAAGCCGTATCACCCCAGCAGTGTAGGCTCGGACGCCGTCGTCTGCGGATGATAGGCTGAGGCGATAGGTGTCGCCGGTGCGGTGGCGAAGCCGGCAGCTGGACTCTGCCGGGAGCTGGAGCACCCTGACGGTGCAGGCCTTCTCCAGGTCTGGCGTGGCGTGGAGCCGGGCAGGGAGATCGATCGTGAAGTTGCCATACTCATCCGTCGTAGCAAATGCAAAGCTATCCACCAAATTGTTGCTGCTGGGAGTCCCTTCAGTTTCGCAGCTTACTGCTACCTTAGCACCTGATGATCAGAAAAATATATATACACAACTCATCATCACCGAAAGGAAAACTATAGAGATAGGTATGGTTTTACCAACGGAAAACGACGGTCCATTTGGAGCGCACGCACTGGTTCAGAGATGTAACAGGCGAGCAATTCTCCATCGGTGGAAAATGGGAAATGAGCAGCTCTTCAGTGCTGTTTTTCGTTTGAGAATGAACATCTCAATCTAAAGCAGATTCTAGGTCACTTTCAGTCCGTGGCCATAGCACCGAGGAGGGAGGGGGATATGTGCGTCTCGACCAAAACCAATAACACTGCCATCGTACGCATCAAATCGGATTCAGACATTAGTGGTGCCACGGTGATGCGTTAGATAGATAGATCGCTTTCCGTGGAGCCACTGTCTGATGTCTGAATGGTGCCACGCAGGCCCATTTGGTCCACAGACATGCTTGAGTAGACAAAGCACAGGAGAATTAGGCGAGCTAACCGTGCCTACGAGACTGGGACACGCACAAGAATGAACTCTCGGATAACATTGAATTGCATGTATGTATTGTTGCAACTAATCTGCAAGGCTTACCTAATTCCTCTCCGGGATGATATGGGGCAGACATATACCTAAACCCAAGTATGTCTTTAACTAGTAATAGTAACTAAGCTTCGTTGTTCTCTACCTAAAAAAGAATATTCATTTGTACTGTCCCTCTATTTCAAACTATATTAGATTCCACGGCTATTTATTTGCAAGCCTTGTAAGTAGCTGCCTGGGTTATCACCCAACCCCCCTTGGATGAGCTCCATTATTTTATTCCGAGCTTAGCCACCAAAAACTCGAGCAGAGGTGGGTTAGAAAGAAATCCTCTGATTTGTTGGCTCGGCAACATCGGTAGCATCGAAAGTTTCTCGGCATGGAAGTGGTGGAAACAATGGCAAACATAGGATTCTCGGCAAATCCAATAGCTGCTTTGGGGCGGCTTTCAGATGATTTCCATCGAGCATTGCAGCAGACGAGCGAAAAGGCCAGCGCATGAGCTGGCTAGGCAACGCATATGCAGACAAAATTTAAGGGCTTGTTATGCAGCATCCAAAAAGTTCTACAGTTTCTCTGTCACATTAAATCTCTTAACGAATGTATGAGCATTAAATGTAGGTAAACAAAATAACTAATTGCACAGTTTAGATGTACATTACGAGACGATTCTTTTAAACATAGTTACCTATGGTAGGATAACTAAGTGCTACACTGGCCAAACCCAAAACTTTTCACCAACTAAATACCCCCTAATTGTAGTTGAGACAATGAGCCTCTAGTTTTATTGTTGAATTTATGATGAACGATGTAATATCTCTCGATCAATAAAGCTCGCCGAGTATTTTGTCATCAAAATATAAAAGAGCAATAAATGGATCAGCATACGAATGCACGGCACAGTTCCGTTGCCGGCCTCGTTGAATTCCATCCCTGACGGCTTCACTCTGCTACGGGTGGTGTACCGGCCTGTACTGTAGGTGCACACAAAACCGCTGCAGCCAAAACCTCCACCATTACAATAGGCAATACCAGCCGACGACCCTGCACCAAACGCTTTGCTCGGTCGCTAACGACCTTTTCAAGCGGCACTCCGTCCGTCCTCGTGAAGCCGTTGCTTTGGCGACGCCGTCCCGTCATGTCCCCGCGTGAGGCACGTGACCAGCAAGCAACCGAGGTCGACGACTAATCCCCGGTCGACGATGAGGAGAGGACAAGGTCTCGTCGTGTACCGGATCGAATCGATCCGCTGGAGAACCAGACGACCTTGCTTTGCTTTGCTGCCTTTCCGTTCTGGCATGGCATGGCATGCCCGGCCACCCCGTCGGCTAGCTTTAACCGGCCAACTACCAGAGCCACTGCGAAAAGGACCAGCCAGCCGCCTGCAACCTCGCTCGCTTCGTCGTCTCTGAATCAAGGGCGGTTTTATTTGGCAGGCATGGCACCAGACTGCCATACCTTGCCACCATGCTCCTCCGCCACTGACGACAAGGGATCATTTGTTTTATGGGACGGGACAGTGATCGGTGGCCGGCCGGCTCGCACGACAGCTATACCTTCCTACCTTGTTCATTCGTCAGCCGGCCGGCCACGATTGTATCGCCCGGCCGGCCGGTCGGAAGCGGTGGTGGTTTTGATTTTAACGCCAAACTCAACTTTGCCCGAATATTTGCGTGCTATTTCAAATCATTCTTCAGCTGGTTAAGTATATAGGATGAACAAACAGCAGCAGCAGCAGCAGGCTAGGAGTAGGATCGATCGAGAAATTGAAAGGGACAAGAAGGAAAACGCGAGGAGTTTACCTGGCATCTCCAAGGTGAGGAGGTGGGAGCCGGGGCGGAGGCAGAGCTCGCAGGTAAGTTGTCCGGACACGGACACCGACGACACCGGCTCCTCGCCGTACCCCGCAATGCGCACCAGCTCCGCGGCCGTGAAGTAGACCTCCATCGGCATCGGCAACGCTTCCTCCGCCGCCGCCGCCGCCGTCGCCGCCGCCAGGAGCAGGATGATGGCAGGAATCAAGACGGCGGCGGCGGGGTCTCTCGCTCTCCTCCGCAGCATCTTTGCCGTGGCGCGCTCTCGCTCTTTCTGTCCACCTCTCTGACCAACCCATGAGTGCGTGTGCGTTAGTTATAGCCTCCGGGAACGGGAAGCCCCCGGGTGCAGCTGGTTGACTCGGAGTCGGAGAGGAAGGGAGGGAAGCGTGGCGTAGGTGGGCATGCGTGCGCTCCATGTAGCGGGTTTGTGCGTTTGGTCCATGGCATGGGCAAGTGGCATAGGCCAACAACAACTACAAAAAGAGCGGCCGTCACGCGGGTCCGGGTGGTTCAGGTGTCGTGCGGTCGTGGTGGTTTGGGTGTAACCGTGTAAGGAGCTGGCGGGCGGGCGGGCGGCACACGTCCAGTGTTGGAATTGTTCTCCACCTATTTTATATGTGTCTGCATATAACTATTCTGTGTATTATTACCTAATATATTTATTTAGTTTGTCATTATTTTTCTCCCTATCAATCACACGTCTCTTCTGCCGACGACCCGTGGTCCGACTCCTCCCCACATTCTCACATATTTTTTTGTCTAGACTAGATATGACTTCTCTTTTTATACACAGTACTTAAGAACGTGCCCGTGCGTTGCAACGGGTGAAAAAAAGAATATTTATTTTTTATATAAATTTAGCTTTAAAAACTATACTTTTTGAAACCACAATATCTATAATATAAGTTAATATTAATAATAATGTAACCACAGTATTATCTTGACAAAATACAAATCCAGATCATCCCCGCTCTTGAATTCCGAGTGTGGATGGCTTTGATTTGCCCGGGATCTAAGGATATGGTGCTTATTATTATTGGTGTCGCCTGAGCTCGCTGTGTGCAGGCTGCTTGAAGCGGTTTCAAGCTTAGGTGGATTTGAGCTTGGGAACATGGTGCTTCTTTGATTCAGGCTCCATCAGCAGCTCTGAGTACTCGTCGATGTCCACGTAGTTGTTGTCTGTGCATTGCAAACCGTGATCGTGGAAGGAGACGGTGGTGTGTTCGGCTGGCAGGCGTTCCATGGGAACTGGCGGTGGCCGTGGCCGTTCTCGCCATTGCCTGCCGGCATCGTCTGTGCCTGCAACTGATGGTTGCTGCCAATGTCCAAGTCGTTGTCGCCGTTGATGTTGTACGGCATCACGCCGGACGACTGCGTCGTCATGCTGTCATCGAGCGGGTGCGGCTCGTGGCGTCCGTCGCCACCTGCCCACGATGCAGTGCAGGCCATCATCGTCGTCAGCAACGCCCAACGTCTTCCGCCTCTCAACCGTGGCCAGCAGCGCCGCGTCGATGGATGCGACGAAGCCAGGCTCCGACTCCCACACGACAGGCACACCACCGCCGTCGGGGCCGGCGTAGACGCCGAGCGCGACGGCGACGTCACAGAGCTTCGCGAGCTGCATGCTGGGCCTTCTTCAAAAGCCCGTGCGGCCCCGTGCGTTGTCGATGGGGCTCATCTGGATCTTGTTGCATGGTATGGACGACGTACTGTGGCGGCGGCGTCGTCCTGCTACGTACGTACGCAGTTGTCGCTCGGCTCCGGCTGTGCTGCTAGCGACTGCTGTCTGGCTAGGACACGACGGCACAGCGGGCTGGGAGCTATGCGGTATTGTGCTCTTGTTACAGAGACTCCTGTCCTCTTTGTTGGATTGATTGGAAGATTGGCGGCGGCGCGTATCTTATTCTTAACCGTTCCGAACATGGAGACTCGACTTCTCTTTCTTGGATTGGAAGACAGAACAGGGACTCTGAGTTCGACTTCTCTTTCTTGGATTGGAAGACAGAACAGGGACTCTGAGTTATGGACGGGAGGAAGAGGCCGTGATTTACTTGGAAACGATGATTGACTTGGAAACGGAAGAACAATATAGAAAATTTTCCAACAGGCCGATCTACTCTCTAGCCTGATTATAACTTGGAAAGGAAGTGGTGAAAGAAAACGGAGGTGAAAAAAAGTGGCAGAAATTTTCGTTTTTTAATAGTAGGTATAGATAAGTACGTATCATCCTAAAATTGTTTGTTTTAGAATTTCAGACATCTTATTCATTTTTTATAAATATCATTTATTTTGTTATGACTTATTCGCCCCCAATGGCGGATTCGCCCTCCCGGTTCTGGCGACGGCAGCGGCCCTATTGGGCTCGGGTGGTGGCGCCATGGCGCCGACCGGGTGACGTGGCTCGGCCTGGCACATGGCTGGCACGGTGACGGTGGCCGGTGATTCGCCTCCTCTTCTGTTCGTCTTCGCCGCAAATGGCGGTGCCGCCCGTGGTGGTGGGGCCGAGGTGGTTGCGCGACCGCCGCCCCCGCGCAGATCAGTGTGGGCATGTGGCCGTGGCCGTGGTGACGCCGCAGGGCATGCCAGGCCACCTCTCCGGGGCGCGTTTGAAGATGGGTGCGTGCAGTCCACGCTTTGGTTCCGGGGTGAAAGCCCTGTCCCACTCGGGACGAGCAATGGCGGCCCTGGCGGCGGTCGTGTCCTCCTTGGAGGCATTGCTTTGGAGCGACGGCGGTGGCACGGTGTGCCACTAGCCTTCTTCGAGGCGCCGCCGTGGAGTCGCAGATTCACTCGCGTGCAGGCCGGTGGTGCTCTCTTGCGTTGTTGGCGTTTGCGGATGTCGATCCCCTTCCTGAAGGCTACGCTTGAGCACTCCGGCCTGTGGTCCACCTTCCGCCTTGTCGCTTTGGGTTCTATGCCTTCATGTGCTTCATTTCCTCTTCGCTTTGGTGCGCCCATTTCGGGAGTTGGTGTCGCCGCACGCCGCAGCATGATGGCTACCTGGTCACTAGCGGTTCGGCGTCCCCTTCGCAGTGGCTACCGCCACCGGGCGGTTCTACCTCGCGACTTCATGGTCGCCGAGGTCCACCTCGCGACTACCCGGTTGTTGGAGGTTGGTCGAGGTCCACCTCGCGACTACCCGTCACTTTGGAGGTTGGCGTGTACGACGTCTTTGGTGGATGCTTTGCCACCGCGGCTCGACCCCCTCGATTGGCGGCTTTAGTGTTGATGTTTCTTTGGTGGCAGGCATAGTTTAGTTGTGTGTCAGGCGGGTTGTGTGGGAGGAGGTTCCGCCCCTCCCCTTTCATGGTTTCTTGCTGTTTGTTTTTGTTGTTTGTGTGTGGTCCTCGTGGGTAATCCTCGGCTTACTCGCGAAGTTCCTCTGTAACCGGTTACCGGCCCTTCTTATGACCTTTCTTCTTAATGAAAAACGGGTAAAAGACCCGGTCTCGAAAAAAAAGTAATACGGATGATTAAACACAATGTAAGTTAAAAACGTCACAGTACTTAGAACCAAGGGAGTATATAAAAACCTTCACTTCGCTGACGACTCACCACTCATCTCATCATGTAGTGGTCTGGCTAATTGAGCCCGCAAACTCACATATCTTAGCGCGCGCTGGGTGATCTATTTTCTACTTTTCTTTGTTATTGGGCGCACATCCTGATGCACACAATTGACACCTATTTAAGGTGGATCAATTAATAATCTTCTTTCAATTTTCCAAATAAGATTAGCATTTGTTATAATTTATTTGACCTAATGGAAATGAGGTTGTGTCAGGCATAATTAAAAATCTAGTAAAAATAGCTAGCTCAACTCATACACGTCCAATTTACAATGCAACAAAATTGTAAGTACGCCCAGTTGTAATATGACATATTTGCTAGTTCTTGAGAAAGTTTGGAAGAATTAGTCTTGGCTGCCTGTCTCAGTTCTCCCACTGCAGGCCTGTCGAGCCCAAACATGAAAGCAGCCCAAATAAAGCCCACTTCGTGGGTTTGTCAAAAAAAAAAAAAAAAAAAAAAACACTTCGTGGATAAGGAAGACATGCAGTTTACAGAGTTTCAGTATATTGTCATTTTAGTGCAGAACTAAAATAAAATTCACTTAAATATTTTTAACAGTTCCATGCTAATAAATAACTTCCATCAATAGTCACAACTACATTCCCTCAAAAAAAAATTGTCACAACTACAACATATAAATGTAATGTGTACCGTTAGCCAGAGAACTATCAAGGCTAAAAGAACAAAAATAATCTTAGCAATCCATTAGCACACGGGTGCGGAACAATCACCCCCCAAATGACGAATATGTTCCATATGTGATAGCAGCTACTAAATCAAAGATCTAAAAAGGATCTTGAACGACCAGGTCAGAGACCCCTGCAAAAGCAAATGGATAGTTAGCTAGATAATAGAAGAGAAATATTGACACTAGCTCTTCAAAATCTAAGAAGAGAAATATTAAAAGTACCATTATCAAATCTGTGTAGCTAGTGAGTGCAAAGGAATTCTGATCCTGATGAGTACTATCCACTAGCACTTGAGTTTGTACATCACCATCATTCGCTTCATGCTGCATGAAACATATAATTTTGTGTTTAGCAAGAAGTAGTAAATTACGACGCATTGCAAGTTTTCAACAACATGCATTAGAAATTATCTATCGCTTTCAACAACATAGAGTGAATTTCAGACTTATAGAACAAATGATAGTGAGATAAGGAGTATTTGTTGAACTCTAAAAAGATAAGGAGTATTTGTTTTTTCTTGCTACCCATGGACAATCAGTATCACAGCAAGGAAGAGGAAGATGATGGCGCCGATCATCACCCAATTGACAACTCACCGGTAAGTGCGTCAGTCACCCTCCGCAGGCCAACCAGGACACCAGGTTCAGTCATGGCACGAGCCTGCGCCGCCTTGGCATCGCAACACAACTTCAGATGCCGATGAGTTGATGACTGAGGCACAACCGGCGCGCGCGGGTGGAAGAGACGCGACAGCGAGCACAACCAGGCACGACGACTGCAGCAGCAGGCGCGAGCACGACCTAGCGGCGCCGGCGGCAACCAGGAAATTTTCGCGCCAAAAGCAGCTTCCGAGCTGTCTCAACCAGGAAATGGGCCTCTTACTTGGGCTGGGTTTTACGTGTGGGCTGAGCAGGATGCCAATGGGAGAGGTCGGTCGGTGTGGGCTGAGCAGGATGGCAATGGGAGAGAATTCTAAATGGATGCATCCGGCACCAAGAAAGTCAGCTGTGACTTTTGTTGACTAAGTTTGAGAATCTGGATCAGAAAAATCGGTGTTGTATTAAGTCAAACTTTTAACTTTTCATAAAATTTATAAAGAACACCACATTAGGGCATCAAAAGCACACTATGTGAGAAATAATATCAATTAAATGTTAGAAATAATAGCGTGTTTTCCTATAAAGTCAGTAAATCTCTCAACTTTTGACTTACAAACAACTTCAGCAAACGATCACTACACCACAACAACAAGATTAGGGATGGACGGTATGTAATTGATTGAGAACCAAAAGAGGAACAATAAAATCGAGGGAGCACTCTGCGAGGTTGTGTTTTGAGTGTAACGACGCTAAGGGATATGATCGATCGATGATGTCGGTGTTGAAGGCGGCTAATTGTTTTGGCTTAAATCACTCGACGTGTACATACTCTAATTTCCTTAATGCAATGAGCACACTTTAAAAAAAAAAATGTCCATGTTAAAGGCTCAATATCTACAAAGTTTTGTTTGACAAGTACGAGCGAGACATATCTGGCACGTACATAGGGTCCGAATACACATAGGACTTGTGCCCGTGGTAAATGTGTTACTGTAATTTGTAACATCACAATAATCAACTGCTCTATAGAGGGATAGAGGCCATGATGATAACATCCTCGAGGTTAGCCACTCATCATGGCGATCGAGCTAGAGTAGCGAGCTGCCACTCCGGCTAATGATGACCGACACAGCCTTTTTGTGCTCATGCATGGAGGAAAAGCTGTTGAGCTTGAATCATCCAGATCTTGAATATGCGCACCCGTTTGCGTACAGTGCCTGCTTAGTAGGGGAGTAGTATCTTTCTTCACGCAAAAACTTTGAAAGATTAATTTTTTTTTCAGATCCACATATATCCACTTGCATTGCCAAGCTAAGTTAGGTTATAGCCGCGTACGCCCGTACCACAACATTGCCCGTGAACTTGCATTGGAGGAGCAGCAGAGACGACGACGACGACGACAGCATCCCCTTGAATGCACATTGATGAGCCGGCGTTTGGTCGATGGATGGCGAGAGCTAGCCGCCGAGCGCGCGCGTACAGTCCAGAATTACAGATGGATCGATCAATCGATCGGCACACGGGCGGGCGCACATCACACACACCATGGAGCGTGCTGGCAGACAGGCACAGGCCGGCTCCCTCGCTCGCGCCCCGGCAAGCATCGTGGTCGCGACCACCGTACCAGCCGAGACGAGAGAAAAGCTGCCGGCCGGCCGTTGCCGTGCATGATGCGTGGCAATTTTGCCACCTGCAAGGCAGCTAGCGCACCCTCCTGGTCGTGGTCCTCTCGTGCCGCTGCGAGGCTGGACATCGTCCGTGACTGAGACCGTGACTCGCTTGCGGTCCAGCTCGAGCGTGACCACCCACCCAATGGCACGCCGCACGCAGGCAGGGACACAGCGTTCCGCCGCCGCCGAAATGGAAGCGTACGTCATGCGTGCTTGTTGGGAGGGACATTCTTTCCATTGCCAGTCTGACTCTGCCACTCTGATCTGAAAAATCAAGCTTGTTTAGCTGATCTGAAAGCTGAATCTTGTTTAGCAGAGCCTGCCGTCGTCCATCACTTGCGTACATGCCCGCACACAGCGTGGCCCGCCACCTTATTCTCTCGCATGGGGCCCTGCATAGATGCCCTTTTTGCTTGGCATCGGCAATTTGGCATGGCAACAAATTCCTTGGATCTGCCTGCAGGCCCGGGAGGCCATGTACACTGTTCTTGTGCGTCCACCTGTTCTTGTGCGTCCATTGCACTGCGGTTGGCGCCGGGAGATGGGCACAGTACAAGTGCCCATTCAACGCAACGCAAGCTACAAAAAAAAAAGGAAGCAGCGAGGCAGCTTACGCGTTGTTGGGCATGGCCGCATGGGTAGCCTGGCCTGGCAAACGAATGTCTGTTTTTCCAGTGAAGAAAACATAAGAGAGCCCTGTAGTTGCTGGCATGGCACTCCCCAAAATAACATGCAAATACAAAAATGATGCTTGTTTTTTTAATGGAAATATCTTGTTGAAGGTATCCTGCACGACTTCTTGTGGGTTGTTGGCCAGGTCATTGTGCTGCATGTACTGGTTAATTATCCATGCATCCTTATCCATGGATCTATGGAGGAGAAGACATTTCTTAGGAGGATAAGATCGGATTCCATGGATCTAATCACATGTGCAGAGAGTAAAAATATATTCTCTGCATTCCTAATTGTAAGATGTTTTTTGCTTTTCTAATTACATAACTTCTGTTAGACACTTAGATATATATATATACACACTATGGCTACATACATAGTAGAACATCATTTATTTGACCATTGAGCTTAGGCTATAAGGCTAACCACATATGAAGCCTTATGGTTCAGTTGTTTTGAAATACCACATTGGACTAACCTGGCCACACCAAGAGTACCTTCCTATGTTTTCCTCTATTAGTGTAAAACATTAAACATCTGAATATTTTCCTCCTTGATGATATGGTGATCAAAGGGTATATATATTTACACAACAGGTTTTAGAGCCTAATATATACTATAACTTCACATCACATTATTTTACGTTAACTGAACATTGGTTCAGAACTTCAGATGATAGGAAAACACTACGATCGATCGAGTAGTTCTAACTCAAAGCAGGCCCAAATTTGGTGAAGCCCTAATAGTAGCTCGCGTCAACTTCTAGTAGCTCTGAAGCAATATAGCATCAACGAACGCAACAACTTTCTCCGTCCGTCTCTGCTTGTGTGTGCTTGAAAGGAATTGAAGCCGCGATCCAGATGGTCCGATCCTGTATTCCCGTCCACGCGGCATCAATCCATCATCATGGACAAGCTTCAGACAGGACGCCGCCTCCATCTCACTGACAGCTCACTCAGATCCCTCGCCATCATTGTACATAGAACTCCCAACCCTAACTACATCAGCTAGCTATAGCTAGCTAGCCAGAGAAATCCAGCGAGCATTCTCAATGCCGTGCCGCCCACTGGTCCTTGTTAATTGACTCCAGGGCTACCTCAAGGCTGATTACAAATCCACCATGCATATCTCCAGCACTGCATCTTCTTGTGTTCTCTACCGAGTTTTTTTTCTCCTCGATAAGTGCTAGTAGTAGAACGCGCTTACCAGGTGCCAGGAAGTAATTAAGATCAGCTTAACGCCAGCTAATCATGTAATAATCCTCGATGCGAGTATGCGACAGCTTTAATCCAGCTGATGCATGAGTCATCTCATCAGATGGTACTATTTGACTATTGTCATGGTATATATCACCCGACATAAACTTAGCTCTCAAGACTCAAGTAGGAGCTACGACTATGAACTGGCGCAGTAACTAAAATAAGTAAATAAGTAGTAATTAACTGCTTGATTAGTAATTAACAGCCTTGTACAGCAGTGCTAATGGAGTAGAGTAATTAGCTAGTCAACACTCAACACGGGCATGCCTCGATCTGGCTACCCCAGCTGCTGGTTAGAACTCTTGTTGGCTACCGATCGATCAACGACCAAAAACAAAATGCTTGCTTCGTTTCAACACGGACGTCGATCGGGACTCAGAAGTGATCGAACAGCTGGTGCACGTCGGCGGCCTTGTCGCACCGGTGCAGGGAGGCCGGGGGTGGCACCACGGGCGGAGGCGCTGACCGCAGCAGCGCGAAGTTTAGGCCCTTGAAGAAGCCGTGCGCCTTCACGTCGGCGGCGCCGCGCTTGGAGCCGAGCCTGGTGCGCGGGTCCTTGTCCAGGAGCCGCGTGATCAGGTCGCGCGCCGCGGCGGAGTCGCCGACCCCGTGCGTGTGCGAGTGCGTCGTCGTCGCGGCGGCCGGGAACTCCAGCGGGCGGCGCACGATGTTGCGGAGCGTGGCCTCGTTGCTCTCCCCGACGAACGGGGTGCGGCCGTAGATGAGCTCGTACAGGAACACGCCGTAGGCCCACCAGTCCACGGCCGCGCCGTGCCCGCCGCCGCGGGCGACCTCGGGCGCCACGTACTCGTGCGTGCCCACGAACGAGCTGGACCGCGCGTCCACGGGCTCCGCCACGAACCGCGGTCGCGGCCGCGCGCGGCGCGGCGCGGCGCTTCCATCGCCGCAGCCGGAGGAGCTGAAGCCCGGGATCGGGAGGCAGGTCGGTGCCGCCGGCTCTGGAACGTCGTCCTCCCTGCTGTCGCCGATGTTCCTCGCGTCCTCGAGAGCCGGTGACGCCGTGGACTCTAGCGACAGGTCGAAGTCGGTGAGCATGATGTGGCCGTCGCCGCGTATCAGCACGTTCTCCGGCTTGAGGTCGCGGTACACGATGCCCATCATGTGCAGGTACTCGAGCGCGAGGAGCACCTCCGCGGCGTAGAACCGCGCGGACGCGAGCGGGAAGCGGCGGCCCGGCATGCGGTGGCGGAGGGAGTGGAGGTCGCCGCCCGGGCAGAACTCCATAACGATGCACGAGTAGTCCGTGCCGGCGTCGAAGTCCGCGAACATGGTGGGCAGGAACGGGTGGTCGAGCCGCCGCAGGACGCGCTTCTCGGCCGCGGCGCGGGCCAGCTTGCCCTTCTTGGCGAGCGCGCGACGGTCCACCACCTTCATGGCGTACTCGCACGCGGACGCCCCGTCGGCGGCCTGGCTCTCGAGGCGGCAGAGGTAGACGGTGCCGATGTCCCCGGCCCCGACGCGGCGGAGGAGCGTGAAGTCCCGCGGGCCGAGCGCCCGGCCCCGGATGGGCGCCCACGCCACGTCGCTCGCGCGGTGCGGGCGCGGCGGGGAGGACGACGGCGTCGCGGCCGACGACGAGTCCACGGAGAACGTCGACGAGCGGTCGGCCTGGCTGCTGCCCGCGCTGCAGCTGCTGCTGCAGCAGCTCGCCGAGCTGACGCTGGAGGCCGCGGGCGCCGCGGCGTCGGACGGCGGCTGTGGCTCCAGCATGGTGCTGGCGGCGCTGTTTGGAGGCTTGGGCGGTGGCGACGACGTGGGCGCGGCGGTTGCGGTGGTGGACGAGGAGGCCGGAGCGGCCATTATATAGGGATGTGGTTGCTGCTTCTTGCGTTGGATCGGTGGTAGATCTCTGGTTTGTTGTGGTTTTTTCTAATGGATGGAGGTTTTGCGCGTTCGGCTTCGGCGAAGGTGGTTGCAGGCGCGCAGCGGGCTTTATAGCTAGCGCGCGGCAGAGGTGGGAGCAGCCGAGCACAAGGACCCCCCTGCAGCTCAGTGTTGGCTGGTGGTGTCGAGAGCACGTGGAGCTGCCACCTTGCAGGTGACGCGATGCACGGTGACTAGTGACTACACAAACGCAGAAGGTTCCTTCTTGTGAAAATTTTCACTTATTACTACGTCATTATATTTTTAGGATCAGCATGTATTGTTTGTAAACAGGTGGCGCTAATTGTTGGAGCACGCACAATGCAAACATATATGCATCGTTGTCTTGAGTAAACAGTTTATTTCAACGTAGATTTAAGCTCCAAGAACACCTGACCCACATCAAAAACCACCGCTAGCTTTTCTACACTCTTTGACCTTCCATGTTCTCTTCTGATCACAACATATAGCAACACATCAACACGCAATGTAGAAACTCCCTTACATCATGCAAGCCATTGCTTGATCTATCATGGCGCCCGAACTGTCTCAAAGCTTGAGTCTACAAGTGTATAAATGAATCCCAGATGGATCTATAGGGCTGTTTTGATACCGCATCACGGGCCTAATGAGTACCCATGCTTGCACATAGACACATTTGTTGCCTCCCTCTTCCTACGTTGTTTTAGGCTAGTTGCACCATCGTCTGACTATAAGCATATGACCTCGTGTCTCCTTCTCCACCTCACGACACTACTCGACACCATTGAACTCACGCACCGCGCCTGTGCCATCGTCACGCGTCCCTTCGAAGTCCTCCATCCCTCTCACTTTATTTTTCCTCCTATGTCTACCTAAAAACTGATGGACCAAACAAGTGACTAGATGGGAATATGGGATGATGATAAGTGATTGTCAGTGGAGTTATGCTCCTGCTAGATTTTTTTTTTAAGATTTTTGTTAGCCTCCATTCGATCATCTAGCCTTCTAGCCGTCTCTCCACTAGTACACGATTTATTTTGCATGTGGCGGGCACGGTTAATCCATGTTGTGTGTGGGGGCACAGGCGACCGTCACGATTAATCCAAGATTAACCATGACCTGTTATTGGTGACAGGCCAGCGTGCCGCGACGCAAAATGTTTTTTGCCCGTTACAGTGAAGATTTTGTACTATAGCTCTTTAATTAGTCCTTGAGTTTTTTTGTTCAGACGTTCAGTGTACTCATCTAGATAAAAACTATAAGGCGTGTTGGATCTGTGAGAATGATGATTGGTGCATTTTGCCCTTAATATATGAATTAGCAGCGGCGTAATCCTGTGTTAGGAAAAAGCTCGGACAGCCTAATCCGTTCCAGAGTGTGGTCCTTGCTCTTTACTTAAAGGCAATGGTGTGGCGCAACGGCGCGGTGCTGGCTGGCCAACCTCGCTCGCTCGCTGCTTTGGGTTGCCGCGGCTAGCTGGTTGACGACGCCACCAGTCGCCAGGCAATAACAAAAACCTTGTCGTGCGTGCGTAGTACGTACGTATGTATGTACGTGGCTAGATCGACGGCCAGAGCTGATCAAGAATTCGATCTACCGCAAAGTTGTCTTGTTTGGACTGCATATATGCAGCTAGCGTTGCATCCTGCGCTTCAGAAGTCAGAACACAACATGCATGGAAGGCATGCAGAGATGGATCGACAGGCAAGCAGGCAGATGGCCGGATCGAAGTCCCGGACCATTTCGATTCTGAGGATCGCCAGCCGGGGACAAAAAGTCCACAAAGATGGACCGCAAACGAAACGGAGGATCCAAATCAAACCCCCACTACCACCGCACGTCGACGACGTACCCTGGAATTCCGGCCACGCCACGCCATGTCCCATGCACAAAGGTGACAAAGCAAAGCTATCGATATCGATTCCCCAACAGTGGCCAGTAACAGGCCCGAGATATATGCCTGTGTGCACCACCGGCCGGCCGGGCAAAGCGATCGAGGGAGCATATCGATCGCATTCGATCGCAGCATCCCGGCCCGCCCGCGGTGCGGCACGTCCCGTCGCATGCAACGCCAGCCAGTTCGTCCCATCCATGCTGCTTGCTGCGCCCCGGCGCGACGCGACGCAAGCGACCCATATGGAAGCAAGGCAAGGCGGGCCAGCGCCCGTACGCGCGCCGCGCCGCGCCGGCCCGATCGGAGAAGGAATCACGCAAAAGCGGCGCGCGCGCGCACAGTCCCGGGAAGAATAAAGGAGGCGGTGGATTTGTGCCCCGCGCGCAGCCACGGCGGGGAGGATCGGAGGACGCGATCGGGGGCCGGGCCGGGGGGAGTGGTGCCGGGATCAGCCGCGGCAGCGGGGCAGGGCATCGGTTCCTCCTGTCCCCG
Organism: Hyparrhenia diplandra; assembly: GCA_015847255.1. Taxonomy (NCBI): domain Eukaryota; kingdom Viridiplantae; phylum Streptophyta; class Magnoliopsida; order Poales; family Poaceae; genus Hyparrhenia; species Hyparrhenia diplandra. Next base: position 118,669 of record JADLZK010012695.1, read on the forward strand.
CCCGGGCTCATGCATGTGCCGGCCTGCTGCATCTCGATCTGTGTCGTCGACTCGTCGTCGTCCCGTGTGCGTGCGTGAGCGTGATCGGCTAAGGGCCTAAGGCGTCAACGGCCGGCCGCCGGCACCCAGGGGGGACGACGACGTCGGCGTTGGACTTTTGGACGTGACGACGAACTAGGGCGCGCGCATCGGAGCGAGGCGGTGTCACGTTCATTCGTCCGTCCTAGCGCGCGTAAAAGGCCGGATAAATTTGAAATGCGGGCCGGCCGGGCATAAGATGCAAACTTGTGTCGGGGGAGGAATACATGTGCGAAATTCGAAAATACATCGATCCATGCCATGCAGCACAGCTAGCTGAGTGCCGAGACGACACTGAATGCTATGAGTATGCACGATATAGGTGCAAGTTGGATGTCTATGGACGTCCAATGGATACCTCTAGTTAAAAAAAATGAACCAGGAAGACGTAAACTTTAAAATAAATAAATTAATTAAATTTTAGTTTATTTACTAAAATCCATGGATGTCTAACTTCTGCCGCCTTCCACCTCTATGCACAAGTGATGGCAACTTTTGAGAAGATAGTAAAGCTATAAATACATGCTTTCAAACATATATATATATATATACATATATACATATATATATATATATACATATATATATATATATATATATATAGAGGAAGATACCGTATTATTTACAAAATACTATATTCTGTAGCCAGGTCGGCCAGCGGGCGGACGACCGCACCACCTCAGCCGATCGCACCATCTAGCTGATCGTCATTTACTGCAATTAAATGCATGCAGCCATGCAGGAGCAGTACGGTAATCCGTAACCAGCGCTATAGCATGCATCTCATGCATTATTTAATTATATATTATGGTAGATGACATTAGCTATATGATCTGATTTTCTAGTAGTAGTTACCATATTTTGGTATGAGCTGAGTAGTTACTATAATTAGAAAGGAATTGTCGTAATTTGACGTCACGTAGTTACTATAACTAGACTAAGCACTACTAATATTTACGAGAATTTTGGCTTATAAATTTGCGCGAATAATATTTACGAGAATTCGCACTTATAATATTTACGAGAATCTTCAGTAAGAAATATTTTCGAGAATTTGCACTAATAATATTTACTAGAATCCACACTTAAGAATATAGTTACGAGAATCTTCACTAAGAAATATTTACGAGAATTTGCACCAATAATATTTACTAGAATCCGCACTTACGAAAATAGTACGAGAATCTGCACTAAGAAAAAAATAACAAAATCAAACACGAACTTCTCGTTCATCGTATCGTATACACAACACATGAAGAATACTCATAGTCACGGTGATTTCGGACTACCGTGCGTGTGCGCATTCAAGATCCGGAAAGTACGAGAATACATGAATTGGCGTACACATGCATACAAGTGAATTACTATAATATATGTCATCGGAATTTGATCCCCTGCCCATCGACGTAGCTCGGGTTGGCCACGCTTGGCGCGACGGAGGCCTGCAGCGCGGTGGCGACGGTGGCCAGCATCACGTACGCCAGCACGTACCTGGTCGATCGCACGAGAACACGCACCAGGGCAGCAGGGCCGGCGCCGCCACCGCCGGACATAGGCCAAGGGCGACGTCGATGTAGCAGCGCGCCGCCTGTACCCGGCGGCCACGGCAGTGGTACTGGCAGCCACCAGAACAGCATGGCCTTCATGTCCGTGTAGCTGGCTTTATTCTGCACGGAGATGATGATCCGGTGGGATCCGCGTGGCCTGCATGTCGATGTCGGCCGCGGCGTGGTGCACGGAGAGCCCCGGCGTGAGGCAGCTGCCCGGGATCCGCGTGTCTTGCACAGACAACACTGGTGGGGTGTTCCGGCACCGGGGCCAAGGAACGCCGGGATGTGGGGCGCCTCATTGCCCTCGAGCCGACGGACGCCCATGGTCCCGCACCCGTCAGCCTCGACAAAGGCCGCGCCGTCGGGGTCGTCGTGGAAGACACGCACGCCCTGCGGAACGCCGTCGCTGAGAAGCCGGTGGGTAGGGATGCCGCCGACGATGCTTGGATTGGAGACGAGTCGCCGCTGCCGTGACCGGGGTCCGGGAGGCCGACGTGAGCCCGTGTAGTTCATGCCTTTTTGTGGCCATGGGAGGAGCCGCCGTCCATGCACTTTTGTGAGATCTAGTCCAGACGCATGGAGAGGAGAGAAACGAGAGAGAGAGAGAGCGGCCGGCGACCAGAATGATTTGGAATTGGCGTGATTAACGTGCCCGTTAGATGCATGAGACAATCCAGAATGATTAGCTTGATACGTGACTAAATCAATGCATGCATCCGAAGGGGACCAGCACGCCTGACCATGTGCGCTGGCTCTCCTGGGGAAAGGTCTGGCTCGGTCGGACCGGCTAGCCACAGAATATCTGATTTTGTAGCTAGCTACAACCTAGCAGTTCTCTATATATATATATATATATATATATATATATATATATATATATATATATATATATATATATATATATATATTTCATACGATCGACAAGGAAAAGTGAAATGTATATATATAAGTCCAATTCAAAAACCAAGGACGATTGTGATCGATGAATCTTTTACAAGTCTTATTAGTACACAAAGTTTTCAAGTTTCAATATATACCGGAAACCACACATTTTCCTTTTACCATAGTGAATGCATCTTCCCACCTCTCCTCTGGGAGCGTCACCCATCCTAGGATCCTTCAACTGCGCTCAGCAGCCCCCTGAGTCCAGTGCTGCCGAACCTTCACCCAAAAAGTAAGAAATAGCAACTTAAAGGTTGAATCAGTGAGAAGGAAATAACCACCGATATTTATAAATGAATGAAAAAAAAACTGACATTTTTTATCCTGTTTCAAATCTAGAGTGTGCAACAATTTCTTTTTTGCGTGGCGTTCACATAATAAGCCCTGCTAAACCCCGCCGCTCCGTCGCTCTCGCGTGGGCGACGCGGGCGACAACCCTAGCGCCGCCACACCTCACCCCTTCCCTACCTCCCCCCGGCGCCGCTCGAGCGGGCTGCCGGGAGCTTCGGCGCCCGTGAGGAAGGCGGCGGCGCGGGTCTATCCCTCCCCTCCCCGCGGATCCATGGCGGCGCGAATGCCGGGTGCTCCGGGAGTGAGTTCGCGGGTGCGGGCCGCCCTGCGACGGGCGGTGGCTCTCACCCTCGGATCCGCGTGTCTGGCCGGATCTGGGGGGCTGCGCGGTGGGAGCCGTCTTTGTGGTGCTGGGTTGCGGCGGCCACTGCTGGCGGCGGCGGCGGCGGCGGGCCGGTGCGGACTCGCCGGCCGCCGCCCGCCGGGTGGACGGCGGCGGTGGCGGCCGGGATGGTCTTTGGGGAGCCGGGCACGGCCAGCGCCAGCCGCGACGTGGGTGATTGTTGCCGGGAGCTGCCGTCTTGCCGGTTTCGGTCATGGCGGGGGGAATTGGTGAGAACCGGAGGCTTTTTTGCGTTTGGGCGGCGGCGGGTGCGCAAGATGACCGGTACTCCCTTCCTTCTCCTCAACGACATTCTCGTACAGCGCCACCATGGTGGTGGGGCGGGGGCTAGCCGGTGCTTGCTTTTGATGCCGAGGTGGTGCCGGGCGGTGTGTCGGGCTTCTTCCGATATTGGCGATGTGGAGTTGGCGGGAGTGTGCTTCTGTCAAGACCGAGTGTGCGGCAGCATGGTGCTAAGACGGCTTAAAAGCCTTCACCGCCGCTTGGTCGGTGGCAATGGTGGCGGCGGCCTTGTCGCCGTTCTTCCGGCCGGGGGCACCATTGAGGGCTGCCATGTCCTTGCGGCATGGGTTCTCGTGGTGAAAACCCAGCCCTTTATGGACGCGATCGGCGGGCGGGGGCGCCGCGGCGATTTCCCCGAGGCGCCGATTTGGAGACCCATCTTGGTTTGTGGCGGGGTTGGTGGTCGGCTGGTGGTGTTGCCCGTGGCGTAGCGGCTTTGGTGGTGCACTTGGTCCGTGTTGGGCGTTGAAGGTGCCGAGGGCCCATGGGTGCCGGAGGTCTTGGGCGGGCACGCATGGTGGTGGTGATCTCGGGGCCGGCGGAGCGGAGGTGATACTCTGGAAGCGGTTTCGATGTCCGAGTCCCGGGAAGTAGAGTGAGGCGGTGGGTGAGGCGAGGCCCCCACAACGCAGTAAGCCGTGGATCGGTGGTTTCCAATGTGCGCGACCGGGTTTTCTAACGATGCATTGGCCGAGCCGGGGATCAACGATTGTGGGTGTGTAGCCTCGTGGTGACAATCCCGTGGTGGAGGAGTTCCAAGTAGTCGCTCGGGGCTCTGCAGGCGGCTGCGGTTTCGTGGCCACAGACGACGGCGCAGCCGGCGAAAATTTGCTTTCGACTTCTCTCCCGGGTGGTCCGGGCGTAGTGTTGTGTGCGCCTGTTTTTCTTTTCTCTTGGTGCCTTTTTGTGTGGAGGCTCGTGTCGATGTCCCAATCCGACCGAGCGGCGGTGGTGGAGCCTCGTGTTGATGACCCAATCCAACCGAGCGATGCTCCTTTGTTTATCTTGCTCCCATCCCCGTTGTGGTAGGAGTTGTAGCAGCGAGTGGTAGGTGGAGTGGTTCACCCCCCTAAGTTGAGTTGAGTGGGCGCGCAATTGTGGGCGCAAGTTGAGTTGATTTGGTACCTAGGTGTGCCAGTGGAGTAGGGTACCCTCCGCATTTGTATGGTTTTTCTGGCCCGATTTCCAGTCAAAAAACTGGGCTGACACTTACCTTTTTTTTCGCCTAATAGAAATCGCAAAGCTTTTTGCCGTCCTTTCTAAAAAAAAAACCATAGTGCATGGCTCTGTGAGGTCATTTTCATGCTGCCCTCATCTTTGTTCTGCTGATGACCGACCAATTAACCGGGGCATATTCCGCCCTTAGTGCACCATGCATGCATGCATTCAAATGGTAAGGTCTGCTGCACTGCATGCTGCCAAGTTGCAAGCCCGCCCTGCTGCATGCATCCACCTTATGCGTTTTGAAAACAGTTAGTGATCACACATATGCATATGCTCTTGAGACAGTGGATGCTGCAATGATCTCTGAATATATAGATTTTTAATGATATCTCTCGACACATAGTGCCAATAAGCTAGTTAATTTGGTGGAGTGGAATTGCGATATCCACGTAGGATTCGATCTTGGGAACACGAGAAAAAGAGAGGAATTTGTATAAAAGTGCGTTGAAGGCAAAGTGATCCGCTAGCTTTTTGTATCTTGTCCACTAGTAGAAATCAACAGGGGAGGGATGGTGAGGTACGTGACAAGAGCTCCCTGTGTCTAGGGAGATCATTTTTATATATGTCAAGAGAGATCGAGAGGGATTCACTACTTCACCAATAATCTATCTTTGCAGGGCAGCTGGCTACCTATAGTTAGCGCCCACATGTTACATATAGATAGGGCTCCCTAAACAACACTCGCAGTACGTTGCAGCCCTAAACTAGCTAGTAGAGGGGGTGGTGCATTATGTTAACAGCATCCAGTACACCCTCGGCTCCAATTTGTCTGGCTGAATGCCAACCAAAAGTACACCAAAGTAAGGGCGAGTTGGCAACTACTTCAGATAATCTCCAAAGTTTGCTTCGTGCCAAAGATATGATCTACCCATCTAGCTATAACACGCATGGGCATGGCCTCCTTGATCGATGAGTAACACACAAGAGGTTGCATGTATATCAATCTTTCTCGCTTTTCTTTTGCTGTCCTTTAATTTGACAAAGTTTTCAGTTCTACTTGCCAATCAATCAAATTGTGGTGTGCATATCAAACTTTGGGTCCATCTCACTCTCTTTTTTGACTGCTTTCGTGGAAAAGGAAATAAACTTGGAAGATTTTATTTTATTTCTTATGTGTTGTGGGGGCAGAAAAGGAAAATGTCCACATGATCCACACTGAAAAGCAAGCACAAGCACAAGCACACATGAGTCGATCGATCACTCGGCAAAGGAATCAGAGAACATCTATAACTAATTGTTCTGGTCCAATTATTTGTGGGCAGCCAGGGCCCACGGTTCAGTGGTTTGAGGGGCAAGGAATTATGCACATTTGCTTCTGCCTAATGGACTACTGTCTGTCCCCGGACTTGCCCCTGTTCTATATATATTATATATGCATGTTTGACACTGAAACAAGACAACTATTGATTTAGTGTTGTATATTCCGCAGTTTTCTCTCTTTCAGAGGAGACGAGAGTATATACAATGCCTGGGAGAAATCTCTCCCCATGCATGCGTCAAATTTTCTTTAGGAGAGTACACATAAAAAATGGTCGTGTGAAAAAGACATAAAACTGATCCTTAGAAGCGGCCCAACAGCTAATAACAAGCTAAGAGATTGCAGAGCCCCAAGCCTGCATCTGAAATTCTGCAAAGAAACAAAGGGCTATACATCTGGCATACATATGAAGATAATCATGAGCTTATCATTTACTGATCCAAGTCAAGGAGTTAATCTGAATGCACTGTAAATGAGAAGAGAGATGCCCTTGATTTCTGAGCAAAAGTCCATACTGCAGGCAGCTGATGCCTGGAGCTGCATGCATCACTATCTGCCTGTGATCCTGTCTGCCTCTAGCTCCGCATCTCCATGTCAAAATTGCCTACGGATCGAGTAGACAAAGTCTCTTCTCTCTCCTGGGGAAGAAAAGATCCCGACAAGCTTCACTGACACAACTCATAAATTAGTAGTAACTAACTGATCAAGCACGCATCACGCAGTAACTTCGAAACGCTAAGATAGATATATAGTACCTGACGAAGCACAGGTGGCTGACGGAGTCGTAGCAGCTACAGATGGATCACATGCGATCTAGCTTGCTTTGTCATGATCGATCTATAGGCACCATCTTGGTTGCTAACTAGGCATGATGACTCATTCCAGTGTTAAACTAATCAAGCGTTAAACCATGTATTAGCTGATTAAACTAGTACATGATCGATGCATATGGAACGGAACTTCTGGCTTCTCTCCAAAGATAAGTAAAGTTAGAGAAGGAGAGAGAGAGACCCAAGCAGTGCGATATATGCAGTGTAGACGACAGGGTCGCCAATATTCGCGCTACCTTGGTAGGGGAGACAGCCCCAGCAGGGGCAGATGCCTTGCGTATGATGGATCACCTAAGAGCCCCTACACGCATCGCTTAAATCTAAGTGGAATCCCTGTGAATCTCAGGCCAGATTGTTCCGCCACTGATTATTTTTTTTCATCATTAGTATTAGGAGGCTATTTGTTGGTTTATTTATTGATCGTTCGTTGGACGCACATTGAGAGAGAGGATCATAGCGATGGGTGGCCACCTAATGACATGAGCACATGGATGACACGAAACATGTATATATGCTGCCTGTCTTCCGTTTGACGATGCTGTGTTGAGCATTCATACAGACACTGAGGCACACACAAAGGCTTCTTGCTGACAATGCTTTCCTGAACGGGTGCTAATTAAGCTCTTGTCTAAAACACTCTTTTATTTTTATCAAAAAGACACCTCAGCGCATCTCATATATTGGTTTCTAGGAAATAAAAACTATACTATTTACAAAAGGGGAACTGTACAATTAATTAATTTGACAAAGTCTAAACCATGATATTTAAACCTGGCAGCTCTGTGGATGCAAGCACCAACACTAGCAAAGCAATAATGTACATATCATGATGATTTGGTCATCTAAACTTTAAGGACATCCAAACATGTGAATTAAATTAAAGTGAATTAATTTCTAGTTTCCACCCAACTATAGCCATTAGTAATACTAGCAAAACACGACAGTGCGTTGCAACGGGAGAAAAACTATCGTATATGTACCGTGTGTTTGGTTGCGGGATGGGTAGGTTGGAGTGACTCCGACTCTCGTTTTGGGGACGGCTCCAACCCATTCTATATTTGGTTCATTTTTCTGGGTTAGGGATGGGTTCGCTCCAACTTCTGTTTGGATGAAGGAATAAAAATCCGGGATGGATGGAGAAATAACACCGTTACTAGGTCCCAATTGCCACCAAATGGACCCCATTGCCAAACCTCATCCCACCCTTGCCTTTTTTTCCTTTTTTTTTTTTTTCAATCTTTATCCTCAGATCCACCGCCGGGCGCAGCAGCAGCAGAGGGGCGCCATTGCGGGGGTCATGGCGGGTGCTCGCAATGCTCCTTCTTCCTCCACGGCGGCGCCATGGCGCGCGGGTGGCCCTCCTTCCTCCACGGCGACCATGGCGTGGAAACGAGGCCATGGCGGGTGGATACGGCGGCCATGGCGGCGGATACGGGGCCACGGCGGGTGGGCGCGCGCCGCAGCCGTCTTCTTCCTCCACGGGCGCGCTGGGGCGGAACCCTCTCCTTCCCTCCCCACACCGGCGGACGGGCGCTCGGGGATGCGGGCGGCTGAAGATGGTGAGGGCGGACGGAGAATACGGAGAAGGTCGCGAGACATGCCCGACGTGAGCGAACCCGGATGGAGCGGCTCCGTTCGAGATTTTGAGGAGTAGTTGAACCCGCATCTAAGAGGAATATTCCCCCTCGGAGCCAGCCCAACCCTCCCTCCTCTCCATCCAAACAACCGCAGGGACGGGTTCGCCCGACCCAGTGGGTTGGTTCTCAACCAAACACACCGGGCACACCTTTGTGTGCGACATCTATGTGAAGACAATTGACGAACAGGGAGACGCTGTTTGTTTATAGGACACCTCGACAATATATGCCATCCTCTAGGTCTTTCTTAAAAGCTCTTTAGACCTTTGTGTTGATCGGCTCCATCCACATCGTCCAACACCGCGAGGCTCGTAGAACCTGCCGACCCTTGAGCCTGATACGCTACGCAAAATCGCCCGCAACCTATGGGTTAGTACAGCCGTGGTGCATAGCACAACGTCGTACAAAAAAAAAAAAATCTAAAAAATAGTATATTATTGTACACCAAGGAACAATATTCCTGTCATGGTACCCGACACCAATGAGTCCTAGTTGGAGGCACACGGTCAAAATAAAATTGAAATATTATTCAGCAGCATTATGAGCAACAATAAATAGATTTGTATCCTATTAGAACTCATTTCTGAACGTACTTGTTTTGGAAAAGGTTTCTATACCCAATTATACTATAGCTATCTATTAATTGACCATGTATCTGAGAAGGAATTGATGTACGAACATCTATGAAATTCCATGTATGCGACATACACACACCCTGCTAGCTGGGCGCGCTATTTATTAATTGAACATGTATTCGAGACCGAATTGGTGTACAAACATGTATTGAATTTCAACTTGTATTAGAAATACACAAACCCCGTGCGGACTGTGTGCAAACTGCAAGTCGTAGACACATCAGAGAAGGGAGGAGGTGAAACAAAACAATGGTGAAAAAAGTGACAGAAATTTTCTCTTTATTAGTAGGTATGCTCTTTATTAGTAGGTATAGATTAATTTTTATTTGGTACAAGGGGACTAATGTGAACTAAAATAAGGCTACAAGTCTATTTCCAAGAATTCTTTTGCTTTTAGTTTACAATTGGTTTGTGTATCTAAAAATTCTAAACACCAATAAAAAGTAGAACTTTTAGTACAACTAAATTTTAGTCCACCTAAACTTGAGTTTTAGGTGATCATCAGCTGATTAATCTAAGACCCTTCAAGATGTTATTAGACATAGCAGTGGGAAAACGAAAAGGTTGACGATCTATCGCGGCTGCCCAACGATGGCCCCAACGCGTCCTTTGTTGATCCGTTCCTTCGAACGTTTTGGAGTCGATTGAGATGAGTCTAGCTGGACCGACAAGAACTAGGTTATTGGACCAATATATTGAATCTCCGTGAGCCTAGCTATTTTGTTGATCCGTTTGTTTGTTATTTTAGCTTGCAAGTATATTCAGTATGTTATGTGTTGTGTTTTGTTATATTAGTTCCATACGGCTTATGAAAAGTGTTGATTGTAGCCTCAAAAATGTGTAATCTGAACTGCCATGTTACCATGACAAAATCATGGGAAGCAATCATCAAATTAAATGACTTGCCATGGATTGGACTGACGCTTGATCGCTTGATCGCCACCTCTGTCTGCCGGGCGACACAATGAGGCGACCAAGAGACTTAAGAGAGAGACTAAGGACAGGGAAGTCGTGGACATGTCTATGACGGTTACGGGCGGCGGCATCATGCTTGCCTATGACGATCCCGACAACAACCTGAAGGTGATGGCGGTGGCAAAAGAAGGCCAAGGACATGTTAGTCACGGAATATGTATTCGAAGAACGCACGGACATATTTCCTAGTATATACCAGTTTACTGAAACTGAGCGTATGACGTTGCACCGGACAACAAATTCAATGGGCATAAAAACCGATGTGCTCATATAATCAACCAAACATAAGTACATTGCAACAGCAGGCCTGGACTAGCTCAGCCACGCCCTATACTGTTTACTAAAACTGAATCATATAATAGATAGATTGAGGCTTGGGGCCTGAGCACATTTGTTCACATACTGAAAAATGGAAAACTCAAAAAAGGAAAAGAAAAGGCATAGCCATTTTATACGAAATTAAAATTAAACCTCACCGCTTGCTGCACAGTGTTTCGGGTTCAGAAATGTTCTCTCTTCTATGTATTCGCACAGCTGTGTAGGATGCAGCCATACTTCAGTCGTGTGATGAGTGTTGCACGGTGTTGCACGTCTTTGGGAGAAACCTCTGAAGATTTATAACCTTGTGTTTCACCCACCCAATATCATTAGTAACATCTTTCTGTTACCACATATGGTATATGGATGCAGTTGTCAGAAAGGGCAACAAGTCTCAGCCCCTCCGTCCTCTGCCTTCATGAGAACCGCCTTAGACACACACAGCTCGTGGCTTTCGGATCTCGGGTAGCCAATGTGTACACAGGTCATACTTGAGGATGGATATGATGCTTCTGGTATGTTCAGTTCAGAGGAGACACACAGCGGTTCGCGGGCTCGTCCGGCGCGAGGCGCACCAGGATCTCGTGGACCAGGTCCACCGGCATCGAAGACGCCATGCTTCTGTCGTCGTCGATCGCTGGGTGGATCTTGGATTGCTTTCTATGGAACGGATTACCTACGGAGGATCGGCGAGATAGCGAAGGCTTCGCTGTTCACATGGGATCTAATTTCTTATATGGGCCGAATACAACTGAGGTCCTTCAAGGCTATACCACTAGATGGGCCAGGCCCGCGACAGGCATCAGCGTAAACCCCAGGCGGCCGCCGCCTATATAAACGAGCCATCCTTTCTCTCACTTGCTACGCCGCCAGACGTAACAGTAAGCGCCGTTCTTGCCTCGACAGCCGGATTTAGTGAAGTGAATCTGTTTCTTATCGCCTTCTTGTTTGTTTTCCTGATGTTGTTAGTATCGGTGTTCGTTGCGTTCTCTGGAGTTCCTTAATCCTGTTTGGGGCGAAGTGAGGAATCTCAATCCATAAACCATCCTCTGCATCACCAGATGATGATTGCCAAATTACATGCACTACCATCTGATCTCCCCCAATCTCTGTTTTCTTGCCTATGGTTTTCCTGCTGTATTTTTGTTTGCTGGAGCAATCGGTGATGAAGTCGTATAATTTTGCTGAGATAATCAGTGATTATCGCACAACAAAAATCACCATCTTTCGGCTGAGAGATTGCCCCCTGCTCGTCGTCTGTCTTTGGTTTTTCCGCCGGTGTTTCGTGAATTGATTGGACTGAAACCAAGTGAAATGAAATGAGATGAAATGCCATGTGGTATCTGATGCCTGGTCTTTTTTTCCATGGCCTGGCGTCTCGTAAGAGTGGCAGACAGAGATTGGGCGGGTTCTTTGCGACACGGGTTGCTCTTCATCCATGAGCTTCCTGTTACTATTCCCCCGCGACATTTGTTTTCTTTAGCATTTCTGTCAGACTATTTTGTTTTTGTATTCTCAAAATCAATGAGCCGAGTCTGAAATCGCGCCTGCACCTGGATATACTATTTTGATATAAACAGAAGTCGAAATGAGCAATTCAGGATTACTTTTTGCGCTTCCAGCGAGATATACTATCTTACATAAATGCAAAGCAAAATGAGTTAACAGTTTAGGATTACTATTAGATATGAACGAAAAGTCTCAGATTGCATGAATCTTCACATACACTTATCCGAACAATCTTCAATTTCACAAATAAAGGAGCTTGATAGCTCGATGCGAGACAAAGAATGGTTAGCTCGGCCCATGCAGCAATATGGACCGGACGCCTGGGAGAGCGAGATCTCGATAGAGCACTGTGGTGAATGTGCCTGTCGACCATCAAGGCCCGCTACCGGGATCCTATCGGCAACAGGCCCAGACGTCGGCTCATGATCGTTGGCCCATAGTTTGGTTTCTAGATTTTCAATTAATCACTAAAAATATTATTTAAAAATTCCACTTGATTTATTTTATTTATTATTGGGCCCTTTGTTAATGATTAGAGAACAATCACAAACAAACATTAATTTACATCTGAATATATCAAATCTACTCCTCCGCCCCTTATTAGATGTCGCTATGTAAAAGATTATGTCTGGGCCAAACTTTCTCAACTTTGACTAGGTTTTGTAGAAAATACGTGCAACATTTTATATTTTTAAATAAATTTGTTAAAAAACTAGACTTAAAAGATCTTTCCGATGATACTAATTACTTAGCATAAATATTTATATATTTTGAAAAAAAAAAATTGCCGGCAAGTAGCTTTTGAAAACGTGGATTTCTCGGGAAGTGAGAATGACATCTATTTAGTGACGAGGGAGTACCATTTTGCCAAGGCAAAACCGATGCCTTTAAAAGTTTTGCTAGTTTCCTATGTATAAACGTGTTGACAGGTCCAAAATATACAACATTTTTTCAATAATCTCGTAGCCCAACTATATTAGCGATGCATTCAATTTGTAATGAGCATTAATAAAAAACATGCCGTAATCTTGTAGCAGCACTATATTAGCATTTACAATGAACGACAATAAAAAAATGAAAAATCTCGTAGCCCAAGCTTACACCGCTCCTCATAGGAGAGCAACTCTAATTGCTTGGCTAAAATTAATAGCTAAATTTTAATGTTTAACCATTTTGTAAAATAGAAATTTATCTATACCTACTAATAAAGAGAGAAAATTTCTTGACCAACTATTTTTGGGTCTGCCCTCCCACCTTTGTGTCCACCCATCAAAACCGGACGAGGTGTATGCCGGTGTATGCCGTGGACTGGACTCCGCTGTTAACGTATCGGATTTGACCTAGGGATCGATCGGAGCTTTGATCAAATCAATTTTCTTTTTCTGGGCCGGAAGCAAACTGTGAGCCGTTTCTGCAAACGTGGGCCGCGCACGAGGTTCACGGCACAACGTTGCAGCTGGCACGCTCAAATTCCCACACTGTAGGACAAAATTACCCGATTGATTATTGATCACGTGTGAGTTTTTTCCCGAAAGAGATGTTATATTTATATATAAAATTACATGATTGATACGTGTGATTTTTCCCCAAATGATACGAGATATTTATATCTATATATCTATATCTATCTATACCTACTAATAAAAGAGAAAATTTCGGTCCCCACCTCTTTTTTTCACCGGCTTTTCAGGGCTTTTTCTTAGGGCCTTTTACGCTTTGTCTATAGAAAATTTTCGGTCGCTTCTGTCTTACCCTTCGGCCCAGCCTCCCTCGTCCCTCCCCGTGATCTGTTTGCCCCTTTCCGTAATCAAACTGATCCGCCCGCGGCCTCCCTACGTAATGGACTCGGACGCACAAATTACCAATCCCAAATCACAACTCTAACTCTAAAAACAGCTTATAAAATTAAATCACCTACAATCAATTCCTTCGGATCCATACACAAAACGATCTATGGAAGAAATCAGAGAAAGAAATTGAATCGAAAGCAACGAGCGGACGACGGCCGTGGTGCAAGTCGCGGATTAAGGACGCCATCGCTGGTGTGTGGATTACGTGCCTTGGCCATTGCCATCATGTAGATCCGGGCACAATCTTGGGCCGTCGCGGCCGACATCATGAAGGCCATGGCACATACATTTGGAGCGGCGCTGCCAAGATAGCCCTACACCCTCGCTTTGCTCCGGTCCCCGGACCGTCGTGCCTCCTGATGGCCGCCAGACGACGCTTCTCCGCCCGGCCAGGCCCGTCGCAGCCGCCTCCCACCCGGTGCGAAGTCCCTCACGGGTGATCTGAAGCCGCATGGTGCCAGAAGCGCCGCTCCTCCTGCCGGAGCCCGGCTTTACACGGTCGTCTTAGGAAGCGCATGGGCGGCCAGCAGCTCCTCCCTGCGGAGCCGGCCGCGCACGGTCGCATTTATCAGCTGCGGGTGAACTCTTGCTCCAAATCGACGAAGCGCCGCTCCTCCAGGTACGTGTGGTAGAACAGCGCCGGAAACAGCGCTTACGTATCCTGACACCGCCCGAGTGCGAGGCTATCACGGTGCGGTGCTCTACTCCTACCTCTCCCCTTCCTTTTTGCTTTTCTCTCTCCCTGTCACCTAACGGCGGGGCTCACGAGAGGAACAGAGGCCCGACCTATGGCCTGGCCAAATCCGGCTTTCTTTTTAGGTGATTAATGGTGCACATGGACCCAAATAGTAAAGGGGCAGCCACGATCGGTGCACAGGTGCATATGCATAGTGCCGGTCGACTTAGACTGCCGGCTTGGACCGAGCATCAGCTATAAGTAAAATGCTAGACACATCGAGAAATGTACACGGAACACTAAGCGAGGTAAGTAAATAGATAATTTGGACCCATGTTAATTAGATAATGTACACGGAACCATTCGCGGTCCATATTTCATGGTTCTCAAAATTCACGTTCCAGGTTAAATGAAGTCTATTGCCCCTAGAGATACTACGGTTTTTTTACCCGTTCCGGCCGCAGCGGATATTTTTCCTAAGCGCAATAAAGCAAAAGAAATTTACGCCAATCTGCCCTGAAAATTTATCCGCCAGCCAAATTGGATTCGAAGTCGGCTTACGTCGTCCAGCCCTGCCCGATACTTAGCGTTGTTTTTCGACAAAAAGTCCTAGGAAGTTCCGCCTCCCCCCTCCGCCCTCCGCTTGTCCGACAACCCTTCCGAGTCGTCCGCTCCTCCGTCCCGCGACCGATGCCGAGGTCTGCCTCCTGCGACCGCGCCGTAGTCGCGCTGGTCCCGCTGCCACTGCACCGGAGCACGAGCGCACGCCGCCAACGTGCCGGACGGAGCGCTCGCCCGAGCTGCACGCCGCACTTGCCGAGTCGCTGCGCGGCGCCTGCCCGCAAGGCCGCCATGGCCGAAGCCATGCATTGGATCCCGGCGTTGCAGTCCACACCGAAGCCCAACGCCGTAGCCGTGGATGCCGGGTTGAGCAGCCCCAGGACCGCGATGCGCTCACCGCTCGCCCTGCCTTTGCCTTGCTTCACCCGCCGCCACACGCAGCTCAGCTGCATCCGCACCAGAACCGCCGTCGGGCTGTCGCCGGAGGCCGATGCTCTCCCCTGCTCTCGTCCGTTTCCCAATTGGGCACGAAGGACGGGAAAAGAGACGACGGTCGACGGATGGAAGTCCTGTGACCATACAACAACCACCTTATCCCTCTCCTCGCGGGCCCCGCTTGTCAATGATACACCTTCTCTCTCATTTCATATGTGAACCGGGTGCACATGGAATAGAGGAAGAGGAATAGGTGGATTACCGATCGGTGCATGAAAGCACAGGCACAGTGCTGATGGGACTCCCACAAATTAAATCGTTAGCATTTTATTACCGAATTTATAATACAATAATGTATGCATAAATTATATATGTATATCAGTCGATGTGACAATCACTCAACACGTGTGCTAATAAAATTTGTATTCTAATAGGAAAACATAAATTTCTAGATCTTTTTTTCTTTGCTTATTTTTTTTATCCTCATTCCTCAATAAAATTATGTCTAGCAACAATGGTGTGGAGTCTCATTCCAAGATCTATCGATACCCGTAGAAACACACATATACGATTCTAAATAAAAATATTAAAAAATTGTTTTTTACCCAGAAGAACGTAGACGACTTTTCTAAGTAATAATAATAAAACATGAAAATTTCTGCCAATCTGCTTAAACTTTCCGTCCGCCTGCCTCTTCCGGTGTTTGTTCCGTGTTCCTTCGGCTTATCCCCTCCACCTCCGTGTTTCGCGAGCTGATTCCCAGAGTTGGAGACGGACACAACACAGGCGGCAAAAAGAGGACATAAGGACGAGTAGCTGCAGCAGATTAACGGGGACGGGCGATGGCGGCAAGCCTTTGTTTTCTCAATTGTGATTCAACAAATCGAGAGAAAAAGAAGATCAAACCAAACGTCGAATCCTCCGCCGTCGCAGCAAGACAAGACACCCATGGCCTTGGTGATGGCGTCATTCTTTTTGCCCATGGTGCGGCGGCAAAGGCAGATGCAGAGGTGTCGTCTGTCGAGGGCGTCCAGCGCACAGCCACATGCTCTTCTCCGCCGAGTCCGAACGTCATTACTGCCTACAGAATACTTTGGGAGCTGCCTTGTGCCCTTTGCTTCGTGGAAGTCGCCATGGAAGTGGCAGGGGAGACCTTCTCTTTGGCGAAACAACAGACGCCGTGGTTGTTGCAGCATCGGCGATCGGGAGCACGATCTAGGAGATGCCGAGATGGAGCAGGGCATGCTGGAAGGCGCGGACGGGTGGTGGGCAAGGTGCCGTCGGTGGCTCGGTGCTTGTTGAGCCGCCCATGTCCGTGGGCGGTGGGTGAGTCCCCAAGGTGAGCGGGCAGAGCTGCAGATGTATCGGTGGAGAAGAGCGTACATGTATATATGTGCATGCAGCACGAGGCCCGTTGGCACGGCGCGGCGCGGCGCTTCGGCCGGTCCGAGCACGCGGGCGCGGCCGCGGAGATCTTGGCCGAGAGGCCCGCCCGTCACCGGCCGCGCCTGTCACCGGGCATATGCTTGGCCTTACAACCAGAGGGCGTAGGCACGCTGCGGTGGCCCGATGAATTATAATAGAGCCCATAAAATTTGGCCCAACCCATAAGTATACAAGTTTCACTTCTATTTTCCTAACCCTAATAGCCACTCAGCAGCCTAGCCTCGCTTTGCTTTCGCTCTCAGCGCCTTCGCTCGCGGCTTCGCTCTTTCAGCGCCGCTCGTACCTCGCTCTTGCTTTCGCAGCGCTCGCGGCCTCGCGCAGCTCGCTCTCCCGCAGACGGCTCGCAGCGGCCGCGACCCGCATCCCCCAACGGCGACGGCGCGACCGGGCGATCGCAGCGCAGGGCGTCGCCCCGTCCTCCCCGAAGCCGCGACGCCGTGGCTCGATCTCCAGCGCCGCCCGGCCGCTCCAGCCCGGCCTGCCCTCGACGGCGCGACCTTCCTCGAGCGCCGCTGCTCCAGCCCGCCTCGCCCGACCTCAGCGGCGCCGTCGCCAGCCAGCTCCCTCCTCACTCAACCCTCAGCGCGCGGCGGGCGGCACGGCACGACGGGCTGCGCTGGGCGCACGGCCGTCACGGCATCGAAAAATCGGCACGGCGTGCCGTGCCGGCGCCGCTGCCGCCGCACGAGCACGGCCATGGCACGCACGGGCGGCAGCGATGGCACGGCGCTGCACGGCGCTATTGCACGGCTGACGACAAATGCCGGCGTGCCGTGCCAGCACGGCACGATGCACATCTATACGTA